>JAPMLY010000036.1:0-75000 GCA_026401115.1 Tetraselmis chui
ACGAGGACAACCAAGCATCGGAAGCCGTGCTCAGCCACCTTACGTCACGGGCACCGGCTATGATGAACGAACCTCGAAGCTTTACGGCCCCCATTGACATAATGTCGAGATATTTCGGATCAGCGGCTAGCGTCTTGACGGACATACTCAGCCGAGAAACATAAATAGACGATTGGCAAAGCAACCTTCGCGTTTTCATCTATCAGTATTCGTTGTAGGGTCCGCATTTGATCGAATGATTCGCCACGCAAGGCAACGCCCGTCTTATACTCTTCAATTCCAGTGGCGCGACCGGAACTTCGAAGCGGTAGACTTCCCCTATCTTTCCGACAAACTACGGGCCTCGGAGACCAATTGATGCAACCGATTTTGGCCGCTACTTCCAGAGATCCAAGTATCGTACGGAAGACGCAGCGCCAATCAGGCGCCGCTGTTACACCCATCGCACCGTATATGCCAGCCCAATAGCGGTACCAGTTACTAAGCGCGAATTGGCCGACGAGCATATTTGTACCCTCCAAACTGATATGTATTGTTTCCTTGCAAGCGCGGAGCATACAAGGGCGTGGACAGCCAAACTGGAGCGTCACGGCCTTTCACGCACCATACCATGTTGGATCCACCATATACGATGAACGCTATTCCAGCTCCGGCTACATGTGCATCCGCCTCACGTCCTGCCCGCGGCCGATAAACTGAGGGAATAACACATCCGCCTCATTCAAGTACCGATTGGTCGAGCCTACGGCACAAGCACCTTGGCATGCCTCGATGCGCAATCACGTCGGAGCTCTCGTCGGCACCGACGACTAATAGTCGATTTGGTGCTCGACCTCCTCACCGGCCCTCTCGTTCCCTCCACCTACGACAACCTCGGCACCGGGATTCGTCGTTTCATATTTTTTTGCGACAAAGAAGGCATAACTCCGCTACAAGCAACCGCCGCCGACATGCCAGGTTTAGCAGCATTGATCACCCACTCCCGCACCGTTGCGGCCAGCATCCTGCAACCCTAATTCTCCACAATATTTTTTGCGACCACTAGATAGATCCATTGTCGCTAGGATCTCTCCTCACCAACGCGGCCTCGCCATGAAGCCACATGCTATCCCAACCCAGATGATCGCTTCATAATACCATCAATCATCGTACAACGAATGCTATAGCACGCTCACCGCCAGCGTACCGCGTTCACCTTGGAGCTCGACAAACGCGTCCGAATCAAGATCTCCCGCGCGATATTCGCAGTTTTTACCAACTAGTGTCATTTTCGCATGATGGCATGAGTTCGCTGCCACGTGGACGATATCGCAATCGACCAAACCGAGGGAAACATATTGTTATTCATACAAAAAAACAGGGATCAACTTAGGACCGCGGCCGACAAGCCGCTTCATAGATCCCGACTTTGGCAGTGCCGCTATTCGCGGATCTACTATAGATATTCATTACAATACGCACCATTTGTTGCTACCGCTACAACAACGGTCCCGAGTCGACGGTCTTCTCGGCCATCTCACACGACGATACACCTCACGCGTGGATGCATGGAACCATCACATAGCGGATTTGGAAGGCGTGCTACGCCACCGGCGCATCATCCCCCACAATTCAAGTGGATATCGAAAGGCCCACGGAAAGGTGCGGCGTCCGCCGCCGCGTGCATTGGCGCACCCCTCACAAAATATCCTCTACTTGGGCTCATGGCCGGAGACTAGCGCCGTCGTCACTAGCAAGTACATCGACCCAACCAAGATCGCATCATAAACGGGCGGGCTAGTCTTCATTTGGATGGCTAGTTGCCATACTCCCGATTTAGCAGCATATGCCGACCATCGGTCGAATCTTGAATAGCATAATCTGAATCACGGTCGCTAGATTCGTAATTTGGTAAATTTTGGGGTTTAACGATTACTTAATGTACCATGTTGAGTCCGCCAAAGGCAATTCGCGGTAACAAAGCGTCACAATCACAATAAAATGTCCGCGGCGGGCGCCCACGTGCTTTACCTCCAAGGCTGAAGTTCGATTATATTAAATAGAAAGCATAGCGCGATATACCTTTATACCTATTATTCGGAACGTCCTCATACAAAAGTGCCAAGTCTTTGGCTCCTTATATAGATGCAGGAAAACAGTACGAAACTATACCACAGCGGAAAATTTGGAAGTATCGTGGCCCGCTATACTTAGGATTGGGCACCCCATGAGGGGTAATAATAAAGCTATAGTGGGTTGCAAGAATAGCGGTCGCGATTTTATCCGAAAGTGATGCGAAAGCACTCAAAGAAACCGACCCCCGCCCTTTCCTCGCGCAAGGCGGAGGAGGGAGCGGGTCGTCACACCGCACGGCCTACGGTATCTCGATATTGCAAAGACACCACCCTTATTATATACTCGCTATACCCCACATCGCCGTTATGGCCATTGCATATAAAGCCGCGTCGAGATAGGATCGCGCCGTCTAGTGGCGACCACGCAATGTTGACCGGCGAGCATCTTACCCCGATCCTAGCGCTTTAACCGGGAGAAAACCTTGCCGCGTTTAGAATTTAAAATTTGGCCAAGATTTTGAAGCTTATCAAGAAAGAGAGTGTCATCTTTCGGGGGCTATGTTGCATGCGAAGTGAGTTGGGCACTTGGGCTTACTCGACGGGGAATGGATGGGTAGCAGGTCATTGTCTTGCTATGAGCGCAGTACATGTGCTAATTCGCGTAAGTTTTGCTTCTGTATTTCCGCGACGCTGCCGGCATACATGGCGGGTATGATTTCGAACAATTGAAATTGAAATTGTTTACAACATGTCCCGGCAAACTGGACCGGCTGCTGTCTCACGGGCCACTCTACTTTCGCCATACAGGACTTATTTAGCAAGTTGGGCCCGGGTCTCTCCGACCAGGTACATTTCTTATCGGCACACCTATCTGCAATGTGTGTCTCGACGTTCCTCGGGAGTTATATAACTGTAAGCAACCGCAGTAATTGCCACAGTCCCCCCACCTAAGCAGTAACAGCGTAATAATTTTGTAATCAAGAAAAACAGATCTAAAAATAAATCCACTTGTCTAGAAATGCAAAACTAAACTGCTGCTCGACCTTCACGATGCACGGCCCGCTCCCGCCGAACCGGGGTGTCGACCGGCCTAGGCCGGTCGGCGTTCGGGAGGGACGACGGGCCAGCCTAATCTAGCTCCCGCGTGACTTCGGTCTTGCCGAAGGGAGGAGGGGAAAGGCTGGCAAAAAACCCCTCCTCGCGCGGTCGCTCGTCGATCCCGCCGCTCCATCCCGTAAACCCCGCCCCAAGGTCTTGCCGCGTCCACCGACGCGGCGGCCCTCCGTGTCGAGGTCCCCCATCACCTCGAGGACAGGTGGGGGGGACCGAGACGCACAGACATAGAAAAAACTAGCGCTCCTGCCTCCGCGCCTGAATTTTCCCCGCTCATTTCCCCGGTTTTTTCTCTGTCTGGTACCCGGGTACCTGTCGGTTTTCCGGCCTGTGGCCGTACCCTCCCCCCTCCGATCGCGCGTCCACCGAGCAGCCTTTTCTTGAGCGGGGGCCTCCGCGCTCACCCGGGCCCACGCTCAAGGACTCCTAGGAGTATGAAGGTCTGTCGGGGTAGTGGGTGTCGAAGAGGGGGGGGGGCAGGTCACCGTAGCCGGATCCGGCGGGCCGAGGGCGCCCGGAATTAAACAAAACCCTCCGTGCCGGGTTTTCCGGCGGCGCCGACCCAAAGGGTCGTCGCCGCCAGATCGTGTCGCTCCTCCCGTCGCGACTGTCCTCCTTGCCGTCCCAGCTGACTCCTCCCCCCGGGAGATGACGCTGGACGACGTAGCGACGCGCGAGTGAGCGCCCTACCCTGGTGCTGCTCCCCAACTTGCTCGACGCCGGGTACGGACATTATTTTTAGTATCCGAAAAAAGCCCTCCGTACAGGGCTTTTCGGCGGCGGCTGATCCTGAGGATCGCCGCCGCCTCCTGTAGCCGCTCCTCCGTCTGCGACTAGCCACCGTCCTGTGCCATGTCTTGCCTCACCCCTCGGTAAGGTTCGACCGGCACAGGGCTGGTCGATAGCTAGCGAGCGCCCTTTCCTGGCGCTGCTTCCCGGCTGGCCACCACCAGCTCCAACACCCGCCTCCCACCGCTGATCCGGCCGTACCCTCCTCGCCATCAAACGCTGCCGTAGTACAGGTCCCACTCCTAAAAGTAAGGATGTATCTAGGAGTATCTGTGCGCAAAAAACATATCGGACGGGCCGAGCGGGAGATCTTGGCGCCGGTAGTGCACAGAAATTATTTTTTCAAAAGCCCTCTGTACATGGCTTTCCCGACAGCTGCTGATCCCACGGATCGAGCTGTCGGCCCTCTTAGCCCCCTACCGTGCCATGCCTGGCACGGCTACGGGGTTTCCAGCGCCCACCACGGGGAGGTGAGGGGATGCCGACGGGCCTGCGAGCGCACCCCCCTCCGGGGCCGCCGCCGCTGCGCCGCCGGCGGGCGCCATGATTTCGAACATTCATACTCCAAACTAAAGCCTCGTACATACGAAGCGAAAGAGTCGCGCGGGCGCTGCGGTACATAGCGATGGCTCATGCTATACTCTTTGTTATCGAAATTCAGCCCAAAGCAGCTCCTCTAGCTAGTAGCAGCTATTTTCTGCCTTTGCGCTTGCCAGTCGGCTCGTGCAACCAACCCCCCCTTCCCTGACCATACGCTGAATAGAAATAATAACACCTCCTTAGTACAGGTGCTCATTTATGCAAATTGTAATTATAATGTATAGTGTTTGTTTGGCATGGTTTCACTCCCAGTCGAGGATGTGCGACGAGAATTCATGCAACGTCTTTCTGCTGCTCTTCATGGCACTCTGGGTTCTCATCTCCGCGACGCTTTTCAGGAAGGCAGTGCTGATGCTGTGGCATGCCTTCCTGTTCCTCGGGCTTAGGTTTTTTCTTCCTTTCTTTCTTTTTCTTGCTTGGTGGCCTCCACTGCTTTTTCTTGTAAGAAATTATTATAGTTTCACTCCCAGTCGCGAAATCGCAATAAATACATAAAACATTCCTTTTACACCCGTACCCGTAGTGGCAAAATAAACTGTTTACTTATGCTGACGTCATGAAGTTACGGGGGTATCCAGCTGATCGTCGTGAGCTTTTCCCGTACAGGTACGTCTCGGGATGGTATTGATAGCAAGATTCATCAAAGGCGCATATATTGCAACCATAGGTACAGGTACCTGTACCTGCGTAATATGAAAGTCAGTTTCAGCTTGAGCACAGCAGAAATTTTCGACTACCCGTCGATTTGATAGCATCCGTAACAAAACACCCGTTATATTTCTAAGTGAATTGATTGTATCCGTAACTTAACAATAACAACTACTTACAATAAAGTCAGTGGAACGCACTAATCAACAACGGGGAAATAAAGAGGAAAATCCCCAAAGGCCTAAGCTCGAGGAACAGGGAGGCATGCCACAGCATCGGCACTGCCTTCCTGGAAAGCGTCGCGAAGGTAGGAAGCCAAAGTACCATAGAGATCAACAAAAAGACGTTGCAATAATTCCCGACGCACCTCCCTCCCAAACAAGGCTAGGGATTAGCCATCCATACATCGTCGATAGTATCTATGGTCGATAAATCTATCGATGTGCTATTCTGTGACATCGACATCGACATGATGCCAATTGTGCTAATATCAATGTCATAAATTATCAAAACAATTGAAAATAACAATTATCAAAGCCAAATGTGCTAATTGATATATCGCCCAAAATATCGATACAACGGGGATAATATCGGCTTAATGTGTCATAGATGTCAAATCCCAGAATATCAACACCACATGACCACCAACATTGACAATCCGAGATATCAATACCATCACCGACATCGACAGATTTCACTCGATCCCTTGCCTCACCCCACAACCGTTGAAAGACGGGAACATAGAAAGATTTAATCCGTAATTTAATCAACTAGAACTTTCATCATAGGATCTCATTGGCGGCGCGACCAAGTTGACCGTACTCAAAAGTCGGTACGCGGCTATCCTTATTACGCCGTTCCAATTAAATGTGTTGTTCTAGCACCCCCTCCTCAGTTTCACCCCTCGCTCAACTTTATTTCAAGGCTAGGGATCAAGTGAACTTTGTCGATGTTGATGGTAATGATATCTTGAAACGTCGATGTTGATAATGTTGATGTGTTCGATTGCCGATGTTGATGGTGCTTATATTTTGGGATGTTGGCATCAAGGGCAATTTAAACCAATTTCTACCCCAAACTGTTTGTTGTTGATGGAAGTTGAGTGAAGCAATGCATCGTGGTGTGCATAAGGGTGTAATATGCCGTATGTAAGCATAATAACATGCAGAAGGGATGGGGCACATTTTGGAAACGTGACCATAATACATGTACCATCATAAAACCCGAACCATACAATGGCCCTAGCCACCCTTGCATGGAGATATCAAAAGTGCTATGATGCTGAAGAGCTGCCAACGGTCATTGCCGCATGTTGTTGACTAAGTTTGCCATATTGCGCAAGGTTGCCTTCCTAATGAGAGTCTTCAACTTCTACTCGTTGTTAGCCTAGGCACTTTGGTTTATGGTTATTTCAAAAGGTATACCTTAAACACTCAATATGGGTATTGCTTTGCTTAAATAATCACATACTCAGTTGAAATAGAAAAAATAGAAATATGAAAATAGCAATTATTTACAACAAATACCAATAAATCGGTTGATGTCTCATAAGTCATAACGTAGTACCCAATACTACCATATTATGTAAAATTATAGGTTTGGGTTTTACCCGGGGGGTTCCTCTTGTCCATCCCTCTCCATCGGCAATGACAACATGATATACATCATACAAGGACATACATTGTCTATCTCCACGAAGAGCCTAATAATATATGAAGATATTGTATGTCGCTATTTCTACGATGCATGGCCCGCTCCCGAGGCTGGAGGGCGCTCATCATCCTAGCTAATCAGCATGTGTCGATCGAGTCGGGCCTGCCGGACCTAGACTCATGTACGACTCCGGTCGTGTCAGAGCTTGGGGGGGAAAGCATGCGGCGAAACCCCCCCTCGGTCACGTCGTCGAAGGCCCCGATTCGGTCCACGCACACCCTCGTCCGAGATAGTAGCCGCTCCTCCCGTCGTATATCTCTTCCTAGCTTAGGCATCCCCTCCCTTCGCGGCAGGGGGAAGAAAAATATAGCCACAACCGGTTACCATTCGCCGCTCCTTCCGTCGTGATTGTTAAATCGGGCCTCCGACCTCAAAGGTACCGGGTCCGGAAGTTTTAGCCAAAACCTTCCGTACATATTTTTACCGGCGGCAATCGATCTAAAATCGGCGCTGCCAAACCGTGCCGCTCTTCTCACCGCGGTTGTTCTTCTCCTTGCTGTTGTCAAGCTTCACCCCCTCTAGATGGGTCTGCTCAACGGCATGCGCGTTTGTGGATGCCGAGTGAGTACCATTGCATGGCTATGCTTCCCGGCTCTCCGCCGCTAGCTTCAACACCCTTGTCCCACCGTTGATCAGTCCGTGCGCTTATCGCCGAAAAACATTTCAAAGACACCGCCCGCCTATTTTTCGGGAGGGAGTACGAAAGTAATCATTATAGCACAAGACATATATCGGAATGGCCGAGTGGGAGGTCGTAGAGTTGGAGTACGGATAGAATTATTTCCAAAACCCTCCGTACATGGCTTCACGACGACTGTTGATCACGAAGATCGCAGCTGCATGTACCTCGTTTAGCCCCCTATAGTGCCAAGCCTAGCACGGCCACAAGGATACCATCACCCATCGCGTGGAGGTAGAAGTAGGTCCCATCGGGCTTACGACCGGACCCCCGCCCCTCTTGGGCTAGCGGCGGCGGAGTTGAAATACAAATACATAATCCCCCCCCCCCCCCCCCCCCCCCGGCGCATACTTCGCAAGAATTCGGGACCTAAAACAACAAGTTTAATTGTAGCGGCCTAAGTTTTCACATATTTGGCGAGTATATTCCGAATGTTTCTGACGAAGTACATCAATTTCATAGTTATGATGTGAAGGTCCATGACGAAGGTCCATGACGAAGGTACAAGGCCTGAAATTGTTGTACCGACCATGTGAATCAAATTGAGTCTCCCTTATGTTCCGCTTTGCCGTACCTATGTAGTCATCGGGATCCCGAAACCAACCCGGTGTTTGCGCGCTTATGTAGTTGTATCTACCTACTCACTATAAAGATTAATTGTGACGAGTACAGTCCTGCAACAGTACATTGCCGGACATTGTACAGGTACTCGTTACGGATACCAATTCGTGCTTTTCCACAGGACGGACGTATACTCGTGGGTACGTCGCTACTGCAATATTGTAATGGTGCTGATGCTACAGTACGACCAGTACCTCCCGGTACGTACAGATATGCATAATTAACCTAACCAGCCATATGACGCGCCAGAACGAGCTCTCCAATGCAGAAGGAGCCGCGTCGTGAAATCCAATGCTAGGCAAGCCGTGTCTCGAGGACAGATGACGACGGTTGAGCAGCACCAACGCCTGACACGTAAGCGAAGCTTGCAGGCGTAACTAGTCTGGGCTGAAACCTATTTAAGCCCAGTGCGGTAGAGGGAGGTGACAGAACCTTTTAACAATTCCTTTGTTCACTTACAACATCAACTGCCCAAGTACAGCAGTGAAACATCTTTCATCAATTGCCTCTCAACAACATCTTTTGCCATCTTGCAACAACAGAACTAGACAGACTAGAACATATTTGTGCTAGCGTTTAGCTTTCAGAGGCTAACCGCCACACTGGTTTCGGAGCTCTTTGGTCGACTCACGCTTTCGTTGCTCGTTGATCTGCTCGACGTTGTTTGCTTGAATTGAGATGGCTTCTCTTGGAGCTGGACATTACGGGGTTTTAGTAATTCACGTCGGAGGAACTAAATCGTCGGACTTGAAGTTGGTGTTTCAGCGTGAGCCTCGTTCTGGTAAAACTTGGTTCCCAGCTGGCTCTGTCTTACCTAACGAAGAGCCTGTCGACGCTGCTATTCGCGAGTTACACGAGGAGACCGGTCTTGTTTTGACATCGGATGATTTGACGCTGTTGAGTGGTGAACCTGTTAACGTTACGCTACCTCAAGGACGACAGCTTGTTTACGTGTACTCGGCATCTATTCCTGTCATGTTTGCTACGAACAGCTTACGTACACCTGCTCAGGTCGAGCAGGCTGTTTTGGAACAGTCGACAGTTAATCCGGATGGCACTTACGTCGTCCCGGAATCCATCAACATTGACGGTCTGACACTTACGCCTGCACAGAATGGGTTACTTCGTGCTAAGAAGCACAAGAGTGAATTACTTCACTTCGGTTACGTGGCTCAGTGGGAATCTTTTTATCGAGCAATGACACAACATGTTCCAGTCATGCAAGACGACACGTCTATCCCGAGACAGTTCTTCATGTACTCCCGGTTTACGACGGTCGACTCTGGTTCTGTCTGGCTGCTGATTCGCAGACACATCAACCGACTGACTGGTGAAGGACCTACGGATTTACGAGTGGGAATGCCTATGCCTACCCACAACTTGGCTGGACTATCTGTGACTCTCACGGAGACTCAGCGTAAGGCTGCTATTACTTCACCGTACCAGGATGGTCGAGTGCCTAATGTACTGGAGGATTGGCTTGAAGCGCAGCCTCAGCGTTTTATAATGCTTGGAATTACGGCTGACTCGTACGATGTAGTATTCTGGGTTACTTCACAGTTTTCTGGACACCTTGGTGGGTGGTGGTTGAACCGGAAAAATCAGCCTCCAATTCCATCTACGTACAACGAGCTTGTTGAGGAGTTACGCAAGTCGACGTTTCTTCCGAACATTCAGGACGACGCAATTAACGCTTTGATGAACTTTACGCAGAGCAACACGATGAGTTACGCGGTTTTCACTAAACAGTACAACGACTACTTACGTCGGTCTCGTCAACACCTGACAGCTGAAGTGCAGTGTGTACGCTTCATTAATGGCCTGGCGAACGATGCACTCAAGAAACTGGCTAAGTCACACCGAGCTCAACCAGGATACCAGACTACGCTAGTGGAGCTGCAAAACTTTTTGAATGACGTCGTGACAGACTCACCGGAATTGGGCAATGCGAGGTCTGCTGCTGGACCTTCTGCCCAGCCTACACGCAAGCGCAACCTTGATGACCCTCTCGAGGATGCCTCTAACATCTGGAAACGTAACAAAGGTGGCCGTGGACGTGGCCGCGGACGTGGACGTGGAGGTGGCAACAATGGTGGACGTGGTCAGACATCTGGCCGCGAAGATTTTAATTCGCTCGCAAATGCAATGACAGCTGAGGAACGCAAGCGACACATGGACGAAGGACTCTGCTTCAAGTGCCACAAGAAGGGACACCGCTTGTTCCAATGCCCGGAGTTCAAAGGCAAGGCACCGACGCAACCTAAGAAGCAATGATGGTGGCAAGGATGTTCTACAAATGAACTGGAGCAGCCGGCTACATCTACTGTTCATTCTGAGACACTGTTAGCGACAGAGGTCGTCGATACACCTTCGGCATCTCCATCGACTACAGTTGCGACACCTGTAACGCAAGTAGCAGGTCGTCGTCGTCAGGCTCAGCAGAGACAGAGTCGTAAACCTGTAACCAGACGTTCAGTTGATTGGAAACTGGTTGACTCAGTCTTTGACCCTCTGCATGCACGATTCAACTTCACGTTGGAGGGATGTGCTGATGATGAAGGTCTAAACTCGCACGGTGACTTACCTCACTGTTCGCCGAGTGACTCGATTCTAGACAGAGATTTGACAGGAGAACGGGTGTTCATCAACCCACCCTGGGAGTTAGCTGAGCAGATTGCGCAGCATTTTGAGGATTGTCGTCGAACATCTCCGACATCTACGATGGCTGTATTTGTGCTACCGAAGTGGGCGAAATTTACTCAGGTGACTAAGCACTGGAAACTCTATCAAGAATTCCCAGCAAGGACACAGCTTTTTACACGACAGTCACTGGAGAACCCAGCGCAACATGAGGTGGTTGCTCCAGCCCCTTGGCCTGTACAACTGTGGTTAGTCGACGCAGATTGTGCGTTTAACGACTCTTCAGAACCTACAGCACCTGATCAACCCGACTCGGTACCTGTACCAACAGACGACTCGGAACAGTCCATCGCTACGCTGCGACAATTTTCTTCGCCAGCTACAGCACTACTGACTGACCTCACGGAAGCTCGCCCGTTAATTCGAACTAAGCTTACTGTGAAAACTCCTGATGGCGGACACCAAATTTCTGGATTAGTGGACTGCGCAGCGACGCTTGACTTTGTGTCAGAGGACTTTGTACGACGCCTTGCTTTACAGACTCGGAAGTCTGCAAGTAAGACTCCAGTTCGACTCGCTAATGGACAACGAGTGACTTCTACGACAGTCTGTGACGTCACTTTTGAGCTGGCTCGACACAAGTTTCAACGGACTTTTTACGTTCTACGTGATTTACGCACGGCTGATTTAATCTTGGGTTTACCATGGCTTGATGACGAACATGCCTCTTTACAATTTGGTACAACCAGAGTTTTTACACTAATGGACGGCACAACAGTGGAGACTACACTTGAGGAACGACGCCCAGAGTGTCTACTTCTGTCGTCTACGAAAGTTCAGAAGCTTATGCGCAAGACGCGCCGCAGCAGAGGACGTCATGCTGATTTTTACGTCATCGAACTTACGTCAGCAGCTGAACAACAGACAGATTTCCACAATGGAGAGGAACTAACTGCAGAACAACGTGACAACTTCCGGTCTTTACTCTTCGATGACTTCCCGGAGTTACTGCAACCTGTTGACTCTCCACCTGTAAGCCGACAGTGGGATCATCCCATTGAAACAATTGGCCCGATGCGACGTCAACGTTTGAACCGACTGTCACCCGCAGAGCGCGTTGAGCTTAATCGACAGCTCAAAGACGCAGTGGAAGCTGGTTTAATACGCCCTAGCTACAGTGAATTCGGCTCGCCGATTCTTTTTGTGCGGAAAGCTGATGGCTCGCTACGTCTGTGCATTGACTACCGTGGCCTTAACGAGGTTACGCGTAAAGATGCTTACCCGCTACCGCGAGTGGACGACACTCTGGACGAACTTAAGGACGCGAATTTTCACACACACCTCGACCTCGCTTCTGGATTCTGGCAAGTTCGAGTGCGTGATCAGGACGTTCACAAGACGGCTTTTCAGACCCCTGATGGCTTAATGGAATGGGTCGCCATGCCGTTTGGGCTGTGCAACGCACCAGCTACATTTCAGAGGATGATGAACGACATTCTTCGCGACTTTTTACATAAGTTCGTGACAGTCTACCTGGATGACGTCTGTATCTACAGTCGAACTATGGAAGAGCACCTGGAGCACCTACGCCTAGTGCTACAACGATTCAAGGAGGAAGGGCTGAAATTACGCCTTAAGAAATGCTTTTTCGGATTGCAAGAAATGGAGTATCTGCGCTACACTGTGTCAGCCGGGAAAATTTCGGTTTCCACAAAGAAAGTCGAGGCCGTTGCAGACTGGCCAGTGCCCAAGACGCAGAAGGAGGTTCGCAGTTTCGTACAATTCTGCAACTTCTATGCGAGATTTATACACCATTTTAGCGACCTTACGGCTCCATTGACGGACTTACTGCGGAAGTCCCAGCCACAGAAGGTTACGCTGACGCCTGCCTGTTTGGAAGCCTTCGAGACTCTCAAGTTACGGCTCATTTCCGCGCCATGCCTGATCCTTCCGGAGGTCAGCTCGGACGCGACGTTCACCGTAGCTACAGATGCATCAACAGTGGGGATTGCAGCAGTCCTGTTGCAAGACCAAGGAGGCGGTCTTCAACCAGTCTCTTACTGGGCGCGTAAGCTGAATCCAGCTGAGCGTGGTAACACTTACTCTGCGTACGACTTAGAAGCTTTGGCCGTATGCGAAGCTGTCAAGCATTGGAGGTGCTATCTTGAAGGCTGTTCTAAGTTCCTTGTCGTAACAGACCACGACACACTGCGACATCTGCTCAGGTAACCGAACAACAGGCTGAACAAGCGGCAAGCAAGATACCTGCGGGATTTGCAACCGTTTGTGGGCTCGATGACACTTGCATATCGCAAGGGAGCTCTGAACGAAGCCGACCCGTTAAGCCGGCGTCCAGACTTCGTACCTCAGGCCACAGTACCCTTATTTTGGGATGGCGAGGTTCCGTCAGATCGAGAATTACGACGGAAGTCCCAGCTGCTGTTTGAAGACGCACAATTAAATTTACTGAATGTTGACGCGTTGCAGCTGAGCCATGAGTTCGCTGATCTCATTCGCGAGGGGTTCTCACAAGATTCGTTTTATGGGGACGATGGTGAGTGGACAAGAGACAGCCGGATAGAAGCCAGAGATGGGTACTTTTGGCGTCTCAATCGCCTATGTATTCCACAGAACTCTGAGCTCCGACTGAGATTGATCGCAGAGCTGCACGAAAGTTCGTCAGCTGGTCACAGAGGAGTTGCTAGCACTCTTGCTAAAGCACTCGACAGATTCTGGTGGAAACGAATCCGCCAAGATGTGAAAGATTTTTGTGAACGCTGCGTCGTGTGCCGACGAGCAAAGATTCGACCGCAGATGGCCGCGACTCTTTACCCATTGCCTGTTCCACCCAGACCGTGGCACACAGTTGGTCTTGACTACCTGACACACTTGCCTGAGAGCGACGGCTTTAACAGTGTGCTGATTGTGGTAGACCATCTAACTCGAATGGCCCATTTTCTGCCATGTACAGAGTCGATTACTGCCGAAGAAACTGCAACTTTGTTTTTACAGGGAGTCTACCGTTTACATGGACTGCCCCGTGTGCTAATCAGCGACCGCGACCCGAAATTTGTCAGCGCCTTCTGGCAGACACTCTGGAGACGCCTTGGAACGCGTCTGAACATGTCTTCCAGCCGACACCCAGAAACAGACGGACTGACAGAGCGCGTAAACAGCACGTTTCAGCAGCTTCTTCGTTGCTTCTGTTGCTATGATGGCTCTGATTGGTCGACACTTTTACCGCAAGTGGAGTTTGCGTACAATGCTTCGCGTGCACTCGGAATTGAGCACACACCGTTCGAGGCTAACTTTGGTTTTTCTCCTGAGGAACCTCCTGACCTGCTCTTCAGCATGCGACCATCGATTCCAATTTCGCAAGACGCAACAGAACGGTTAAGATTGTTACAGGAAGTACACAGCCTGGTACGCTCTGTGTTACAGCTACATAAGGACGAGATGCAGGCGCGCACAGAACAGTCTACGGCGCCACACTTCGCTAAGGGAGACAAGGTGTCAGTCGTCACAGCAAATGTTTTTCTGCGAGGACTACCAAACAGGAAACTCAGAGACAGACAGCTCGGCCCTTTTTCAGTGGAGGAGCAGATTGGAAAACACAGTTACAGATTGAAACTACCAGCGACAGTACGCTTACATCCTGTGTTCCATGTTAACAATTTACGACCCTGCTCTACCGCTCCGCTACGACCAGCTGTCCCGGTAACTGTACCTGAAGGAGACGACGAGGAGTTCGACGTCTCACACATCTCTGTTGTGTGCATCAAGTCGCTACCTGGGCGACGAGGCAAATATTTGCTCTTCATGACGCACTTCAGTGATGACGACATTCCACCTGTCTGGCACCGGTTGAACGAGGTGCATCGAACAATTGCGTTACAAGAATTCTCGGAGACGCCCCAATGGCGCAAGTTCGCCAAGACTCAGGCATACATTGACTTCATGCACGCTTTCCCAGCGCGCATTCCTGAGTCCCAGTAACTGCTTCAGTAAAGGAGCCAAGAACCACGGAGGTCTGCCTCGCGGCGGCCTCATTGATCTGTCAAGAGGGGGAGGGTACGAATGTGACGAGTACAGTCCTGCAACAGTACATTGCCGGACATTGTACAGGTACTCGTTACGGATACCAATTCGTGCTTTTCCACAGGACGGACGTATACTCGTGGGTACGTCGCTACTGCGATATTGTAATGGTGCTGATGCTACAGTACGACTAGTACCTCCCGGTACGTACATATATGCATAATTAACCTAACCAGCCATATGACGCGCCAGAACGAGCTCTCCAATGCAGAAGGAGCCGCGTCGTGAAATCCAATGCTAGGCAAGCCGTGTCTCGAGGACAGATGACGACGGTTGAGCAGCACCAACGCCTGACACGTAAGCGAAGCTTGCAGGCGTAACTAGTTTGGGCTGAAACCTATTTAAGCCCAGTGCAGTAGAGGGAGGTGACAGAACCTTTTAACAATTCCTTTGTTCACTTACAACATCAACTGCCCAAGTACAGCAGTGAAACATCTTTCATCAATTGCCTCTCAACAACATCTTTTGCCATCTTGCAACAACAGAACTAGACAGACTAGAACATATTTGTGCTAGCGTTTAGCTTTCAGAGGCTAACCGCCACATTAATGCTCAAATGAGTATAATTCAAGGTCAAGGCCGGCGACCATACAATACCTCGACGTAAACCCTAAAACCTGGCGACCATACAATACCTCGACGTAATAGCGCATTGGAATTGTCATTTGACGACAACGATTCGGGCTTTGTGAAAAGTCCAAACCGCTGAGAAGCAACATATCTCGCCTTGCTTGAAGGACATGGCGGGGAGATGTAAGGCTAGGGCTCAAGTGAATTTTGTTAATGTTGATGGTAACGCAACCACAGCGAAAAGCGCGTAGTGTCATTTCGGAATGTAGTTCGTCGAAGCATGAGTTGTGATAATGATTAATGGATATGGCAATTGATTAGAATATCGTCGTTCGCGGATGGCGGTGGCAAAGTTCACCTGAGAACCGGCTATGTATACACAAACATATATAAATAATGAATACAGAAATAAATATTGTCTTCTTATTTGTATTACAGACTTCGGCAATCACAACCAAGGCAAGTCCGGATAGCAGTCAATTTCTGGGCGAAACAGTATTACTGCATCATTGATTGCAAGAAAGCAGTATTATGGAAACCACCAGCAAACAAGTGCAAAGAAAGAAAGAGCGGCACACAAGCTCACAATATTACTTTACTCACAGAAGAGCACAGGTGAAAAAATATTAGTCATTCAATTCTAGCGATAATCAATTTTCGCCATCTGCTCGTGCAGCAGATTGGGATTTCGAATTGATTGATAGTACCCGTACGATTAATGACGGATCCATGTGACGGGTATGTTGACGAGATACCCCATCTATGGAGAACTATGTCTTCGTAGTACCACGAATTTCGACAGGGTCTAAATATCGTTCGCGCGAGTGATGAAAGTGCAAAGGATGCACAGTACCCGTACGGGATTCTGCAAGGCTATCGACGCGCTCATTAGCTAGTAGTTATTCGTCACCCATGATAGTATCTGCGCATTTATTGCAAAATTCGCTGAGCATTGTTACTTCGAGTACCAAAACGCGTGACCCCCGGACGAAATGACACTATATTTCATGATAATTGATGGTATATGCGTTTTTGAGGTGGTGTGATGACGCGGTCCCCACGGTTTTTATATTCGAATACTTCACTGTGCCGCGGGTGCAAAAATGCTGTATATTACGGGTACTTTGGTACTTTGGGAGGCGAGGAGGGCTTTTTATTCGCTCACACATCAGTCTGCACAGTATATAATACCAGTCTGATCGCTGTACCCGCTCTGGTCCGGATTCTACAGGTAGTGCTGCGTCGCGGCGCGCGACATATATATCGTCGACCACCGACACTCTGAGCGCATAACTTCGACACCCAGCGTCCATCTACCGGTCCAGTCCTCATGCACGGAGAGTCTCAGGCATAAAATCACTCGCAAATAATAAACGTCTGTAGAGGGGTCGCCACTATCATGATCCGCGACGCCCGTGACTTCCTCAATTGAGTTTATCCCGTACAGTGTCGCCGTCCGCAGGAGTCCCAATTAAAAAAAGGCCGGCGATACGTGTACCCGTTTTGGCCTTTTCGTGACGACAGCGCGCGATAAAGCCTCCTGCAACCAATTTCGAAGCAGCCTGTCTTTGGCATCCTCCAGTCTGTGCCACATTTCGCTTCAGTCTTAAGATCACACCTCTTTCGAATAAAAAGTTGCAATAACCCACTGCGTTCTGCATTTACGGCCTACTATTCTCGCCGTTCGCGGGCGCGCGGTCGGCGCGTCGCCGGTTTTCGGAGTACAGAACAGGAGAAGAACACGGGCCACGCGCTTGGGGGAAGAATGACAATGCCAGATACTTTATCCGTCGCAATGTCGTCCTTTGGATCATTCCTTGGGCTGTCGTTGGAGGTTCGTCCAACGGGTGCAGCTCCTACTGCTGCCACCTACGATGCTGCTGCCGCTATCGGCAATTTCAAGGCAGGTCCTCTTGCAAGACAAGCGACCCGCCCAAGCACTAAGCGCGAAATAGTCACGTCTTGTATCAACGAGAAGGAGCGCACGAGAAAACGCATTAGGGCATCCCTGCCGCCAATTGGGCTTCTGGAGGCACTCCCCACTGATATCATTGATGCGGTTGTGGAGAAACTACCGCCAGCAAACCGTGGCGTCGTTCGGCACGTGAGCCGCGCCCTCCGACGCGCCGTGGCGAGAGTAGAGGAGCGCGCCAGGGTATCGAATGTTATGAGAGCAGAAGAGCTGTGCGAGAGTATCCCCCTTATGTGCTGGGCGATAGAGCAACACTGTCCCTGGACAATCGAGAAGGCCATGGCTGCCGCGGCAGGTAAGCCACAACTGACGGTTTTGCTCATCAGCCGCGTCGTTCGTGCCGTCCGCGATGTTGACGTCTCCGTAATTAACGAATTATTGGCATTACATACTAAAAGTATTGGTACAAATATCACAGTTCTATTAATGTGGCCACTGAAGAGGGACCACGAGTCCACGCCGCCTGTAGATGCACCGATACATATATAAATCCTTATTTGATGCTTCTTTTATTCTTTGGACAGTATCTATCGTTTGGAATTTTTGTGATGATGTAGTGCGAGCGGTAGGATTCCTTTATTTTGGCTACAGCATATGCCTTCATCCGGCGGGGCGTGTCCCCCGCTCCCCTCTCCTTGCTACTGTCGTTTAAACACCGACCTGTTTTCTGCTCTTGTGACGAGCGGTGCGTCTGCGTCTACGTGGCGGCAACGTCAAGCATCGTGTGGCTGATGCTACGACGAAGTCAATGAGGAAGTTCCGCGCACGCCAGCAACGCGCGGGCATACTGGCGCGGTCCTATGCGATATATTTCCGATTGGTCTCAGGTGTAAAAGATACCGATCTTATTATATATTCGATTTCACGAATAAGAAGGCGATGAATGTCGAACGAATATGCCTCTACTTGCCACTGTGACACTATATGATTATTGTTTTTGTAAGCGATATTGTGATACATATGACGGTCTGAATTCCGATATCAGGACGTACGATCGATATCGGGATAGAAGATCAATTTCAGGATTACGCGCACGACGAGTGAGTAACGAATAAAACATATGTAGATATTGATATTGGAGGGCAGTGCTGGTGCTGTGGCATGCCTTCCTGTTCCTCGGGCTTAGATTTATTTTTCCTCCTTTCTTCTTTTCTGCTTGGTGGCCTCCACTGCTTTTTCTTGTAAGAAATTTTGTGTTTCCACTTCAATAAAACATATGTGATTCGCTGGACAGGTTGACTATGGCACAACTGATGCGCTTTATCTGCATCTGCCAAATCTTTTCGTGTTTCGAGCTGATCTTGCATGCGACGCTTGGATTAAACTTGGGATAATATGACCTTTTTATTGTTTCCCTTCCCCTTTTCCCTGTCCTTGCTCATGTTGTTCTTCTTGTAATCCATTGTTTTACATGAAAAGTGGGGACGGCCCCGCCTTCCATGATGCAAATAAGGACGGAATCAAGGTCGTAATGATTACTGTTTACAGAAGTAACTCTGATTTTCAATTCTCGTTATTTACATCAGCTTAAACCCTCTTTAAGAGCTCAACTACCCCACTCTCGCGCCCCCCCTCGTTTTCCCCCTACCTTTCTTTCGGTCTGCAGTTCGTATGTTTTTGTAGCAAACGGAAAGTCGCCCAATAACATAGAAAACCGTCAATGGTAATAAAGTAACCATGTTATTTCATCGTTCACCAGGGAACTAGGTCATGTTTCGGTATATTGATACCCTACTGCACATTATTGGAGCGCGTTCGCGAAATAATCAAGGCAACCCCACAAACAAATTCAGACGCGTATGTATACACCAGACATCCGGGGATTTGTTTTGACAGCCGGTCATCCTTTAATTGATAGAAAGAGAGCTGACCGGAAGGCGAATCGTCACTTGTGTGTCACAGGGCGGGGCCACCTGGCGGTGCTGCAGGAGGGGATGGCGCGGGGTTTCCCTTGGGACAACCGGGTGCCGGAGAGCGCTGCGACGGCCGGCCACCTTCGTGTGCTGCAATGGACCTTCGTTCCGGGGCTGAACTTAGCCATGGACGACAAGCTCTGCGCCGCAGCCGCGCGCGGAGGGCAGCTCGCCGTCCTCCGCTGGCTCCGTCGTTCCGGCGCGCACTGGAATTGCAAAACCTGCATCGCCGCCGCCGAGGGCGGCCATCTAGAGCTGCTGATGTGGGCTCGAGCGGAGGGCTGCTGCTGGAGCCGCTACGTGTGCTGTGCTGCCGCGAGGGGTGGTCACGTCGAGCTGCTGCGATGGGCAGTTCACACGGGCGCTTCTGTGGACGAAGGAACCTGCGCAGGGGCGGCTGAGGGCGGCCAGCTGATCATCCTGAAATGGCTACGCCATATAGGCTGCCCGTGGGACGCAAGCACCACCGCACAGGCCGCGCAGAACGGCCACATGACCGTGCTGCGATGGGCGCTGCAGGCGGGCTGCCCTTGCGACTACACCACCACCGCAGCTGCCGCGGGGGGTGGGCAGTTGGAGACGCTGCAGTGGGTGCGCGGGTGGGGATGCCCCTGGGACAGAGACACATGCGTGGCAGCCGCGAAAGGTGGCCATCTGTCGGTGCTGCAATGGGCACATGCCAACGGGTGCCCTTGGGACTGGAAGACGACTGCAGGAGGTGCCAGTGGAGGCCACTTGCAGGTACACACCACCAGCATGTACCTTCGCTCCGCGTTCTTTTTTTCCCTTCGTATCTTTTGGATGTTGGAATGTTATATTAGTCTCTGTCTGTCTGTCTGGTCTAGCGTGGATGCCAAGTATGTTTATGTTTCCTCGCGTGTAGTGTGGTGTATATGTGTGTATGCATATGTATCTGTGTGTTCGTGTGGGCTTGTGTGTTTATTATGTGTGTGTCTATGTCTGTTTATGTGTGTCTGTGTGTGTGTGTGTGTGTGTGTGTGTGTGTGTGTGTGTGTGTGTGTGTTGATCCGCTGAAATACATGACCCGCACTATGTCTAAAATTTATATACTTACCCTCCCCTTTGTTATAGCACCTTTGAGCACTATAGACTGATCGATTGGGTGGCCTCTGGTGTCTGCAGGTGTTGCAGTGGGCGATCTCTCAGGGCTGCCCCTCCACCAAGTCTACCTACACCGGTGCCGCGCGCGCGGGGCACCTCGCAGTGGTGCAGTGGGGGCGAGAGCATGCCGAGGGTGGCGTGTGGGACTCTTATGCCATCACAGGAACCGCCCTCCACGCGCCCTGCTACGCCATCCTGGACTGGATGGCAACCGAGGGTTGCCTTGACCGCACCCAAGTCAGCTGGCACGCCGCACGCACGCAGGACGGGGAGCTATGGAAGTGGGCGCTCGCGCACGGCTGCCCCTCGACTTCCTTCCTCACCCTCCGAGCAGCGGAGACTGACGTGAGTGTGCTCCGTTGGGTGCGTGGCAAAGGCTGCCCATGGCACTCAGAGACGAGTCTGGGCTTTGCCAGCGCCCGCTTCTGCCGTGGCTCCACCCACGTGTGGGAGTTACCTGACATGCAATGGGCTATTCGTGCGGGTTGCCCCTGGCACCCCCGCACCACCCTTGAGCTCATCCGGAGCCGACGGATAGTGGAGCTGAAATGGGCCGTGCGCTCTGGTTGCCCCTGGCACAAGGCAGCCATCCTGGAGTTTCTGCGCCCTCCTTCCACCGCCGCGTGCTGCCGCGGCCACCGCAGTGAGGGGTTCGGTGCGTGGGCAATGGGTGCGATGCGGTGGGCGTTGGCGCATGGGTGCGCTTGGCACGAAGGGGTGACTGTGTTGGCTGCGAAGGATGCTGACTCGCGGGCGCTACGCTGGGTGGTCACACACGGCTGCCCATGGCACCAGGAGACCAGCCTCGTGATCGCTGAGTTCTCACCCCTTCGCAGGCTGCAGTGGGCCGTCGCCAACGGGTGCCCTTGGCACGCTGAGGCGAGTCTCGCCGCTGCGCGTAACCCTGATCCCAAAGTCCTCCGCTGGGCCCTCTTCAACGGCTGTGGATGGCACGTGGGCACACGACGGGTTTTATTGGGTCAGCGGGAGGAGGGAGCTGCAGCTGGGGAGGCGGGGGCAGCAGTAGCGGCAGGTCGTAAAGTAACGGTAGAGTGTGAAGGGACGGCCACGCATGGCGTCGTCAGCCATGCACAGCGTCGCCGCGTGATCACTGGTTGCTACACCTCCGCTGATGAACTGCCCTGTCCTTGATCACACCGTCTTCCCCCCCCGACATTTACATCACATATCGCTGATGGAGTGAAAATTGATGCAATTAATTGTGTGTGTAAAGTAGTAAACTGACCTTCATGTATTAATTAGTGCGAGTTTTCCAATTCCCTTTGTTTCATCACTTCGATCCGTGGCTTTCTTTGCTTGGAATCAATCGTTTTCTGACAGATATCTTGGAAGCTCGTAGCCACACTGTGCATCACAATACTTCCCTGTCCGTGTCCCGTGATCATGCTTTCCAGCACCTCTCCTCATCAAAATCAGATTGAACCTGATTGGGCATCGTCGCTGATCGAGTAGCAAACGATCAAATGCAACTGTGTTTGAAATGAAGAATGACTTCAATGCAATCAATTGTCTTTTCACATACATCGAGTTTGTTCAGTTATTTTTATTCAATTTTCAAAACTCATCCCGTTGCTTTCTTTGTTTATAATCAAACTCTCTTCGAAGGGTAGTTCGAATGAGCGCGCGACCAAATCTGAAAAAAACTGTTAATTGAATTTTGATTACAAGATAAACAACATGAGCAAGGACAGGGAAAGTGGGAGGGGTAACAAGAGGGCAAGCGAGACAAGAGGGTCACGGAATCCAAAGCACGGCAAAAGTAAGCATTGCATTGTGCATAAACCTAGCATATGAAATTAAAGAAAATCCTAGGCAAGTCAAGAATGCAACACGTGGAGGCGACAAACGGCGCCCCACGCGCCGCTCGAGGAAGCACGGGGACACTTGCGGCCCATGGCGCGGGTGAAGAGCGCCGTGGCAAGAGAAGGCATCCCACGCGAGGAAGAAGCGGCCTCCACACCATATGCGGCGGTGGACAGACCGCGCAAGCTGTTGTCCGCGTGAGCAACATGGACGGCAAGAGAGACCTTTCGGCGCCATGAGACCAACAACTTGCCCACATGCATCCCTTTAGAGGTGGCAACTTGCTTGGCCAGCTCCGTCGAGGACGCCGTGACGTGGTCGCCGAAAGTACCACAATGTTAAGTCGATACATAGTATGAATAGCCAATAAGAAGAAGCACTGCATGAACGTGGACATGGGAAAAAGAGGGGGGACCAAGAGTGCAAGAGTAACAAGAGGGTTACGTGATCCAAGGCACGGGAAAGGGAAGCACTGCATAACATGAATGCATATGCAGGTTTTTGTAATGATTATTTATATACTTAAATCTATAAACTTTGCCACCATCTGCAAGAGATTATTATTTTATAGATTTATGGGTCTACGAAAATAGCTCGCTTTGAAACCAATTTATTCTTGTAATTGCTTTTATAAAAATGCGATATTATGGTCAGATTGATTTGAATCTAGAGGTTTGCATATCCAATATCATGTGTACGGGACAGTAACTCTAGCGGTTACTGTTACCGTTAATATCGGCGCGGCTCACCTGCAGGGCAACCACCTTGCCCAAACAGTTAGACGCAGCCAACGACCAACGACTTCCCCAACGGTCAGCTCTAGCTAGCCCGTGCCTTATAAGCCGTAGCTAGCCACGAGCCTAGGCACTCTCTGCTTTCGCGCTCAGCCAATCTAGGCTTCGCGCGAACGCAGTCTCGACTCTAGTAGTCGAGCAGGGTGTCAGTTTTACCTTTCGTCCCATGCGCACTCGAGCGTCACGCGACACTTCCCCTCGTTCAGCTACGCAGTTCCCCACTATGCAGCCCGAGCAGTCTACATCCGCCGCAGCGGCCGACCCTCACGCTACCACACTCGAACAACGCACAGCCGAACAGATTCGTACGGCGGTTTTGGAATCGGAACAACGCATTACTGAGCAGTTTTTGGCGGCTAACGCTGCCTTACTCGCTCAGCTTCGACAGCCGACAGCCACACCCGCTACTACTTATCAACAGCAGTCCATTCCCACCGACGCGACCACAGCGACGGAGGGTGGTAAGGAGGCCCCCGAGCCACCTATCGACCTGCTCGACGACGAACCCGACCCCTCCGCGGCCGAGTTTGTCGACTTCACCTACTACGGCGAAGTCATCCCGGCCGGCCTCGAACGTCCCCCCCGCGACGTCGAGGAGCCACGTCTGTGGACTCTCACGGACGACACCGCCCGTGCCCTAAGCGACAAACGCACCCAAGCCGCATACGACGAGTACCTACACATCGGGTGCTATGCCTTCTTCGACAGTTGCGCCAACGCGGCAATTGGCGAGGCTTTGGACACGTTGTCGCACGGCCCACCTCTACCTACGGAGCAGGCGGCAGCGATTGCCCTCATCCGAGCGGGCCATCGCACCCACACAGCGACGGAGGAGGCCGCCCGTACTCGATTGGGCTTCCTCCGCCTCACCAAGGGCGGACAAACGAGCACGGATGCGGACCGCGTGTTCGCCGAATTGGCACACGAACGCTTCTGCCGACCGCGTCCTACCGCGGTCTCCGGCACATTGGACGCGCTACGCCAAGCTTTCGTCGACCGCACGCTTGAAGTCAGCCTACACGCTGCCAGCAAGGCCGCCGCCGGCGCCGCTTTCGCGAAGGTCACACCGGACAAGCCCAACGGCCCCGACGCTCGGAGCCGCAAAGCCGCCGCCGACAAACGCAAGGCCGCCGCAGCAGCAGCAGCCGCGGCACGAGCAACCCTCCCACCCAAGCCGACCGACTCGGCTAAAACCCCAAGCAAGAAATGATGGTGTGGCCCGCCGCGCCGATTCCTGCTCCCCGACATCTTCCTTCATGCGCCACCGCGTACGTCGAAAATGGCGGGAGTGGGAGCGCATCGGCGCGAGCGGCCAAGTCCTAAGTTGGATCCGCCACGGCGTACGTGTGAAGTTCAAGCACGGCCTACGTCCCAAGCCGTTCAACCATGGCATCTCAATGCTAGACGCCACACCCGACCAACTCGAGTTTCTCAACTCGGAACTACCACGCTTCGAGGCTTGCGGCGCGTGGGAGCGCTCTACGAACCCACGCTACGTCTCCCGGATGTTCTTAGTTCCAAAACCCGGATGCAATCAATGGCGCTTGATTATCGACCTTCGCGAACTCAACCGCTACTGCTCGACGTTCAACATGACTTGCGAGACCCTCAAGCACCTCCGCCATCTATCTCGACCGGGGGACTACTTCGTCTCACTCGACCTCGCCGATGGGTACTACACCCTTGGCATCCGGGAGGAAGACCGGGATTACTTCACGGTCAACTACCGCGGCACCTTATGGCGCCTCGCGTGCCTCCCAATGGGGTGGTCGGGCTCCGCCTACTACTTTTGCAAACTCACGCAAGTGTTTACGAACCACCTACGCCGCCCACCACCTCCCACGCCCGCAGCTACACCGGCCGGCCCACGCCGCCCGTCCAAGCGCTTCCTCCGAAACGCGCGATGGCGAGGAACTCGACTACTACCCTACATGGACGACTTCCTCTTCTTGGCGGACTCCTACGACGAGGCACTCTTACTTCGGCAGCGCGTCCAAGCCCTGCTCGACAGCCTCGGCCTACAGCGCAACCCCAAGAAAGGTGTATGGACGCCGACGCAAGTCGGCGACCACTTGGGCCTCACGGTGGATTTACACCGCGGCGAGTTTCGCGCCCCACTCGCAAAACTGCACCACCTCGCACAACACGCTTCGTCCTTGCTCGGACGGGCAGCGTCCAACGCACGATGGCTACCCACACGCCAACTCGCAGCCTTCGCGGGAAAAGCGCAATTTCTCTACCTCGCCATCGCGCCCGCCCGATTCTTTTTGCGCGAGCTCCACAACGTTTTGGCTACCCGTACCGGTTGGGGGGGACGCGTGCGCCTCACCCACCAACTCCGGCGCGACCTCGAGTGGTGGCGCACGGTACCCTCCCAACACAACGGCCGGTCGATCTACAAGCCCATCGAGACCGCCTATTTGCACGCGGACTCGAGCGACTACGGATGGGGGGCCGTCCTCAACGAGGACGCCAATTACCAAGCCCGCGGGTTTTGGAGCGCCACCGACCGCCTCCAACACATTACGTGGAAGGAGCTTCGGGCCGTCCGGCACGCGGTCGAAACCTTTCTCCCGCAACTCCGAGGACGACAAGTCCTCCTCCACGAGGACAACACTGCCGTGGTCGCCGTCCTAACCAAGCTAACTTCCCGGTCTCCCGTCATGATGACCGAGCTACGGCGTTTGTGGTTCCTACTCGACACCAACGACATCCACATCCGCCCACGCTACATCCGGTCGGCCGCCAACGTCTGGGCCGACACGCTCAGCCGCGAACTGGACTCCGAAGACTGGCAGCTAAACCCTCAACTCTTCAACCACCTCCAGCGTCGGTGGGGCCCGCATACAATCGACCGGTTCGCGTCTATGCTCAACACGCAGCTACCACGCTTCAACGCCCGCTGGCGCGACCCCTTGTGCGAGGACATCGACTGCCTACACCTCCCCGACTCGGCGTGGAGACGCGAGAACAACTACTGCAACCCCCCTTGGTCGGCCCTACCCGCACTCGCCGCGAAACTCGAACAAGCTCAAGCCGAGGCAACAGTCATCGCCCCCTACTGGCGAAACAAAACATGGTACCACGCGTTCGCCCGCCTGGCCACCGAGACCGTGCACTTCCCAGCGTCCCGCGACCTGTTCTTCCCCGGCAGGCTAGGCAGGCAAGAAGGGGTCGGACCTCCCGCTTGGAGCATCGTGGCCTTTCGGCTAGCACCCCCGCTTGGCTCTACACCCGACGCGGTGCGATTGGCCGAGCGATACGCCCGAACCGATTAAATGCGCCTGTACAGGACGTCCGCCCTCTGCGTACAGGACCCCCGCGCTACGAATTACGCCTCGAAGCAGCACAGTCGCCCTGGTCCTCCGAATTGGCTGAAACTTTTCAAGACCTCCTAGGATCAGATAAGCTCGGGGTTACAGCGGTTGCCCTACTCAGCAACTCGCTAGCGCCCTCGACGTACCTGAGCTACCAGAGCGCAATTCGACAGTTTTTTATTTTTTGTGCAGAAGAAAATATCGCCCCGCTACAGGCCACGCCGGCCACAATGGTCCGCTACACGGCCTGGCTAGCCCTCTTGGGAACGGTCGCTGCCAACTCGCTGCAGCCTTACTTCAGCGCAATTAACAAGTACTTCCGCGACCACCGGCGCCAACCTATCGCCGTGGGCGAACTCCTAGCGGACGCCCGCCGTGGACTCGCCATGCTACAGCGCCGCCTGGTACCTACCACCGCTCGCCTCCCGCTACCCGCACAAGTCGCCCTAGACATCCTGCACTACGCCCACACCCTCCACGACACTTTCGCGTGGACCCCTGCTGCCTTCCCCCAGATGCAACGCTTCAGGGCCTGTTTAGCGGTGTGTGTCAATTACACGTTTTTCTGCCGCGCCGAGACCGGCGCCCGCTGCCAGACCGGCGACCTCGTGGTCGACAAGCCTTCGCAGCAAATCTGCCTCTACGTGCGGAAGTCTAAGGGGGACCAACGCCGCGACGCCAGCGATAAACTGGTCATCGCTATCCCTGTAGCCGCTAACCCCGTCCTGGCGAACCTGATAGACTACTACACGGAACAACGCGCTATTTTTTGCACTAAGTTCTACAACCAGCCACCCCCGCTCGCCTTCTGGAGTTTCTCACCTTCAGAGCCCTCCGCCGATTGGGGTGCCGCGTCCACCATCTCCACCTGGCTCTCCCTCGCCCTTCTCTCAGTCACCTCGGCCGCGCCCGCCGGCTTTAAATGGACGTCGCACAGCCTACGGAAAGGCGCGGCGTCCGCTGCCAGCTGCATCGGCGCACCCCTCCCCGTAATCAAATTTATGGGTGGCTGGGCCAAGAACAGCTCCGTGACCGAAGGAAAATATATTGACCCCACCATGACCCCAACACCTGCTGCTTGGCGGTTCTTCGGCTGGCTCACTCCGTCCCCCCCGCAACACTAATTCTGGCTGTGCAAGCCTTTGGCTTTAGGTTACTGGCAAAACGTGCCCTAGGGTAAATGGTCAGATTGATTTGAATCTAGAGGTTTGCATATCCAATATCATGTGTACGGGACAGTAACTCTAGCGGTTACTGTTACCGTTAATATCGGCGCGGCTCACCTGCAGGGCAACCACCTTGCCCAAACAGTTAGACGCAGCCAACGACCAACGACTTCCCCAACGGTCAGCTCTAGCTAGCCCGTGCCTTATAAGCCGTAGCTAGCCACGAGCCTAGGCACTCTCTGCTTTCGCGCTCAGCCAATCTAGGCTTCGCGCGAACCCACCCACCCATCCCTATAATCCTGCGCTAATCGACCCCCAGACCTTCATCCCCGTCGTTCCCGTTTATCGCTTGAGCATAGTCCACTCCTCCAAAAACATCCCCGACGGGATTTCGCACCTTCCCGTCCGGAAGTCGAGTAGAAATGTAACCATGCGTCGATTTCATTGACAAATCTCCTGAAATACTAGGCAGTGCCTTTGCGCCCGAAATGGAATGCGCCGACAACTACGTGGGGCGAATTCGAGCACTGCCGGGCTTGTGTACTTGGGGTTATCGCGCTTGCACCCGTGCGGCACGCTCTTTTAAACAATCGCCGTGCCGGTTAGACGAAAAGAGTAAGGGGCGCACAACGCCGCAATGTGAATGCTGATGCAAGGGTCGCGCAAATATAATGCATAGGCGACGGAGGGAGGAGATATTGGGCAGGCCGCTGTGGGGGAAACGCGCGAAATCGCGTATGTAGACTTACCGCCGATATGCGCACAACCCAAGGGCAAGCCGCTTTCGACCACAGTGTTCAAACGGCCATGACTACATACTCATGTCATACGTACATACTTATATACGGTTAAACCTTTATATAACAGAAACCGTTAGCCGCGTCCTTTCAATGCGCGTCGAACGCACTCACTCCGGGGTTCAAAAACCCACAATTTGATTTTATATGAATTATTGCAATTTACAGATTATTCGGCAAAGCTGAGCTGCAGTGCCAAGCAACACCCATCGAGTTCGGCTCACCTCATGAGGAGAATTGTGCGGGTTTATCGATATATGTTTACCAATTCTTCATTCCAACTGACTTCCGAGCCTAATTCCCGACGCGTGCCACGCGTGGGACGGGTGAAGTTGGCACAAGCACATACCCAAGCATTCCAAACACCACCGTCAACGTGATGCGTCCGTAACGTTCAAGTTGGACCTCGCCCCTCCTCTAAGCCAATCGTCCTCGCATGTTTACAACGTGCATTGTCTATCCAAATCTGCGTCATGTGCGTTTTTGCTCTCTTGCTTTCAAAAAACATCACCCATGCCAGCGGCGTGAACTTCCGTGCTCTATTCACACACCCGCAAACCAAACCTCGCGCATTGAACACGGCACCCACGCCTCCAAACCCCCTCCAAAAAGCCCCCATAAATACCACTATGTGGAACACAGAGTAATATGCAGCTTGGTATGAGCGCTTGAGCAATTCCCAAGCGTGGCGCTCATAACGACGTGTGTAGTTCAGACAATTTCCTGGGAATTTATGGGCTTAATTCGACAAACTCCACGGACAACACCCGCTTTAAGCTGAGGTCTAACCACCCCGGATGACGGCTTACTGCTTGCTTCTCGGCTCTCCTACTATTGGATGGTACTCGGGTATCGTCGTGCTTGACGTGGTGAGAGGCCAGCGAGTTCTTGCCTAGCTTATGTTTAACACAATGCATGTCCAGACTTTTGTGGAGGAGTGTATATAAAAGGATTATACACTCCTTGATTCACTAAAGTCTGGCGGACATGCACTGAGTTCAACATGAGCTAGTAGACAGTCAAGAACATGCGCCCCTCTCACTACGTCAAGCATGACGAGGCCCCGGTACGACCCAAGTGTAGTAAAGCCGGGGAGCAAGCAGTTAGCCGTCATTCGGTATGGTTAGGCCTCATCTATTAGTGAGTGTTGTCGGTTGAGTTTGCATTCTCAGTGTGACGAGTACAAGCATGCAACAACACATTACCGGACATAGTACATGGACTCGTTACTAAATCCAATTCGTGCTTTTCCATCGGAAGGACGTACATCGTGGGTACGTCGCTATTGCAAATTAGCAAGGGCAGTGATGCGTATTACATGTACTACCGGTACCTCCCCGCACGTACATGTACTCACAAGTAATATAACTAGCTAGATGTGGCAGTTGGCCTTTTGAAAGCTAGTTGCATACACAAATATGTTTTGTGCTGTCTGTCGTCGTTGTCTTTGTAGGTGGAAGAGCAAATGGAAGTAGAGATGGAAAGATTTTTTACTGTTAGTATGTAACAATATATTGTAATCGAACAAAGGAATTGCGAAAAGGCTATGTCATCTCCCTCTATTGCACTAGGCTTAAATAGCTTTCCGCCTAGTTAGCTTGCACTTGTTCTTGCTTGGTCCTCGTACCACGTGCTAGGGCTTTCCAACCGTCATCAACAGACTAGCGACGCGGCTCATCTAGTCTAGGGAATCTCATTATGCATTGGAAACCTCGCTTGGCGCGTCGTTTGGTTAGTTAGACTTACTGTGCGTACTTGTACGTACCGGGAGGTAATGGTAGTACATTACGCATCGGAACCCTTGCTAAATTGCAATAGCGACGTACCCGCGTTGTACGCCCGTCCGATGGAAAAACACGAATTGGAATTAGTTACGAGTACCTTTACAATGTCTTGCAATGTACGATTGCATGAGTATACTCGCCAGACTCGTACCCTCCCCCTCTTGATAAACGAATGAGGCCAGCCGTTAGGAAGACCTCCGTGGTCTAAGCTCCTTTATTAAAGCAATTATTGGGACTCGGGAATGCGCGTTGGGTGAGCGTGCATGAAGTCGATGTACGCTTGATTCCTGGCAAACTTGTGCCATCGGGGCGTCTCCAAGAACTCTTGTAACGCTGTGGTTCGATGTACTTCGTTCAGCCGGTGCCAGACATGTGGAATGTCGTCATCATTGAAGTGCGTCATGAAGAGCAAATATTTGCCTCGACGTCCAAGTAATGACTTTATTCAAACAAAAGAGATGTGGGAGTCGTCTCCTTCACGAACAATCACTAGGAGAGCTGGTCGTAGGAAAGTTGTAGAGCAGGGTCGTAGATTGTTCACATGGAACACAGGGTGTAAGCGTATTGTCGCTAGAAGTTTCAATATGCAACTATATTTCCCTTTTTGCTCCTCCAATGTGAAAGGCCCAAGCTGTCGGTTCCTTGCCTTCCTGTTTGGTTGCCCGCGTAAGAAGAGCTTTGTTGTAAGAACTGACACCTTGTCTCCTTGAAGTGCGGGGCTGTTGATGGTTTTGAACGAGCTTGCATCTCATCTTTGTGCAGTTGTAACACCGAACGTACCACAGCGTGTACTTCCTATTAGAGTCTTAACCGCTTTGACAAGTCTTGCAAAATCGGAATTTCAGGTCGCATGCTGAACAATATATCATGGGCTTTTTCATGAGAGAACCCAAAATTAGCCTCGAAGGGGGTGTGCTCAAATCCGAGCGCACGAGAAGCGTTGTAAGCAAATTCCACTTGAGGCAACACGTTTGTCAAGTTGGATCCGTCGTAGCAACATGAACAACGTAGAAGTTGTTGAAACGTGTTATTGACGCGCTGCGTTAGTCCATCCGTCTCCGGGTGTCGATTAGAAGACATGGTTAGACGCGTGCCTAAGCGTCGCCAAAGTGTCTACCCAAAGAAGCCACTGACGAATTTTGGGTCGCGGTCGCTGACCAGCACTCGAGGCAGTCCGTGTAATGTATAGACTCCCAGTAAAGTCAACTTAGCAGTCTTCTTCGGTGTTACGCTCGATGTGCATGGCAGAAAAGGGGGCATTCGAATCAGATGGTCGACCACAATCAACACACTATTAAAGCCATTGCTCACAAGTAAATGTGTTAACTAGTCAAGATTAAATGTGTGCCACGGTCTAGGTGGAACATACAATGGGTAAAGAGTCGAAGGCATATGTGGATAGATCTTTGCTCGTCGACACACGCGACGCATCGCTCACAATAACCTTTCACATCTTGGCGACTTCGTTTCTACCATATTTTGCCGAACGCTTTAGTAGCAAGAGTGCTAGCAACCCGTCTATGACCAGCTGACGAACTGTCGTGCAACTCTGTGATCAATCTCAGTCTGAGCTCAGAGTTCCGAAGGGCATAAAGACGATTGAGACGCGAAAAGCACCCAGCTTTGGCTTCGTTATATCCGATTGTTATTCGTCCACTCACCCTCGTCCCCATAAAACGAGTCTTGGGAGTACCCCCCATGAGTTAGATCAGCGAGCTAAGGGTTCTATCGCAACGCGTCAACTGTCACTAAGTTTAAATGTGCGTCTTCTAACGGCGGATGGGACTTCCGTCGTAATTGTCGATATGACGGAACCTCGCCATCCCAAAACAATGGAAATGTGCCCTTAGGTACGAAGTCTGGTCGCAGACGTAACGGATCAACTTAGTTCCGGGCTCCCTTTCGGTACGCAAGTGTCATCGAGCCCATAAACGGTTGCAAGTCCCGCAGGTAACGTGCTTGCCGCTTGTTCAACATGTTGTTCGGTTGCCTTAGCATATGTCGCAGTGTGTCTTGTTCTGTTGCGACAAGGAACTTAGAGCACTCTTCAAGGTAACACATCCAATGCTTGATTGTTTCGTATTCGGCCAAAGTTTCTAAATCGTACGCAGAGTAGGTGTTGCCGCGCTCAGTTGCATTCAACTTACGCGCCCATTATGAGACTGGTTGAAGTCCTCCTCCTTGGTCTTACAACATGACTTTTGCAATCCCTATTATCGAAGCCGTTGTAGCTACGGTGAACATCGCGTCCGATCTCAATTCCGGGAGAATAAGACATGGCGCAAAAATGAGCCGTAACTTGAGAGTCTCAAAGGCTTCCAAACAGGTAGGCGTTAGCGTAACCTTTTGTGGCTGGGATTTCCGCAGTAAGTCCGTCAATGGAGCCGTAAGGTCGCTGAAATGATGAATAAATCTGGCATAGAAGTTGCAGAACTGTACGAAACTGCGAATCTCCTTCTGCGTCGTAGGCGCTTACCAGTTTGCAACGGCCTCGACTTTCTTTGTCGAAATAAAGATTTTACATGCCGACGCAGTGTAGCCAAGGTACTCTATCTTGTGGCGGTTAGCCTCCTCAAGCTGAACGCTAGCACAAATCAGTTCTAATCTGTCTAGTTCTGTAGTTGCAAGGTGGGAAAATAATGTTGTCGAGATATGATGTTGAGAAGATGTTTCACTGCTTGTACTTTAGCAGTATATGTTGTAAGTAACAAAGGAATTGTTAAATGGTTTTGTCACCTCCCTCTAGTGCACTAGGCTTAAATAGCTTTCTGCCCAGATAGCTTACGCCTGCTTGCTGCGCTTACGTGTCAAGCGTTAGGGCTGTCTAACCGTCGTCGTTTGTCCATAGACGCGGCATGTCAAGCATTGAGAATCACGACGCGGCTCTTTTTGCATCGGAGAACTCGCTTAGGCGCGTCATCTGGCTAGATAGATTAACTGTGCGTACTTGTACGTACCGGGAGGTCTTTGTCGTACAATATGCATCAGTACCCTTATGACTATTGCAGTAGCGACGTACCCACGTGTGTACGTCCGTCCGACGGAAAAGCAAGAATTGGATTCAGTAAGGAGTACATGTACAATGTCATGCAATGTATAGTTGCAGTATTGTACTCGTCACAATCTCTTGCAAGCCCAAGAAGCACTTTTAAGGCGTAAATTTAAGCCTTCCTCTTTGAAACCTTGGAGAACAAGACGCAAGTGTTCCAAGTGTCCGTCTAGCGTACGGTTGTAAACACATACGTCATCGAGGTAGACAACAACGAACTTCTGTAAAAAGTCGCGTAGAATGTCATTCATCATTCGCTTTAACGTAGTTGGGGCATTGCACATGCCGAAAGGCATAGCGACCCATTCCATCAAGCCATCCGGGATCTGAAACGCTGTTTATTGGACGTCCTAGTCACGTACTCGAACTTGTCAGAAGCCAGACGCGAGGTCGATATGTGTGTAAAAATTCGCGTTTTTGAGCTCATCGAGTGTGTCATCCACATGCGGAAGTGGGTAAGTGTCTTTACGCGTAAATTAGGTAAGGCGACGGTAGTTAATGCACATTCGTAGCAAGCCATAAGCTTAACGCACAAAAGAATTGGCGAGCCGAGCTTACTGTGCATGTGTCGAATTAAGCTAGCTTCCATCGCTTCTTTAAGCTGTCGGTTAAGCACAGCGCGTTCCGGAGGCTGCAATATGTTATTCAGATGCCGAACTTTCATCGGGCCATTAGTTTCAATGGGATGATCCCACTGTCGGCTTACATGCGGCGAATTAACTGGTTGCAGTAACTCCGGGAAGTCATTATAAAGTAAAGACTGATAATTGTCACGTTGTTCTGCGATAATTTCCTCTCTAGTGTGAAATTCACCAAGCTGCTTTGCTACTTGCGGAACGTTAATCACGTAATATTCCGCGTTACGTCCTCTGCTGCGGCGCGTCTTGCGCATTAGTTTCTAACTCTTGGCAGATGACAACAATAGACACTCAGGACGTCGCTCCTCAATCTGAGTTTCTACCGTTGTACCGTCCATCGGTGTTTTTACACGTACGTGTAGTGCCAAATTCCAAAGAGGTATGTTTGTCGTCAAGCCATGGGAAACCCGACACTATATCAATAGCGCGTAAATATCGTAAGACGTATAAAGAGTGTTGAAACTCGTGACGAGCCAACTCAAAAGTGATATTGCGGACAATCGAAGATGTCACACGCTGACCATTAGCAAGTCGAACTAGAGTCTTGGTCTGAGACTTACGAGTATGCAAAGCAGCGCGTCTTACGAAGTCTTATGTCACGAAGTCAAGAGTCGCAACGCAATCGACTAATCCAGAAATGACATGTCCACCATCAAAAGTTTTCACGGTCAACTCAGTTCGAATTAACGGCCGAGGGTCCATGAAGTCCGTTCATAGGGCGGCACCTTTCGAGGAAAAATGAGTCCATTGCGAAGCGATGGACTCATCCGTGTCGTCTGGAGATACACGTGCTGAGGTGAGTTCATCAAAATTACTAGCCGGAGCTCGATCGTAAAAAATACAATCAACATCGACTAACCACAGCTGAATAGGCCAAGGAGCTCGAGCAACCACCTCTTGCTTGGTCTAATCGGCAAGCGACTTGCGAGTTAACACCTATGTCCTTGCTGGGAATTCTTGGTAGAGTTTCCAATGTCGAGTGAGGTAGTTGAATTTAGTCCAATGAGGAAGAACAAACACAACCATTGTAGATGTTGGAGATTTACGCCTACAACTCTCAAAGTGACGACCAATCTGCCCAGCCAAGTCATGGGGTGGATTGATTATCACACGCTCTCCAGTCAAGTCTCTCTCCAAGTTCAAATCACTTGGCGAACAATGACGTAGGTCTTTGTGCGCGTTAAGATCCTCATCATTAGTACAATCCTTCAAAGTGAGGTCAAACAGTGCGTGCAAGGGTTCAAAAGCCAGTTTCCAATCGATTGAACTTATGGTTACATATGTACTACTTTCTCTCCTTGTTTTGACGACGACGACTCGCTATTAATGTTGCAAGTGTCGCAATTTTAGTCAATGGAGGTGTCGAAAGAGTCTCGACGGCTAGCAGTGTCTCAAGACGACCAATAGATTTAGGCGGTTGCTTCATTTCGTCAGTAGAATAGCCATGCTACCATCAATGCTTCTTCGAAAGAGCACCCATCCCATCCTTGCCTCTAAGCTCCGGGCATTGGAAAAGACGGTGTCCCTTCTTGTGGCAATTGAAGCAAAGTCCCTCCTCAATGTGGCGTTGACGCTCCTCTGGGGTCAAAGCTCCAACGATGGTGCCAAAGTCAATTTGGGCAATGTTTGAAGAAGTTCGGCCACGGCCTCAACGTCCATCTCCGCGACCACGATCTCTTTCAAACCCTGCACCTTCGCCACGCTTCTAAAGTTTCGATGCCCCAACCAATGGGTCTTCATTAGGTCGCTTATTGGTAAGTTGTCCGCCTCTAGGTGTTGTCGACTGTTAACTTAGCACGACCCAGGTGTGGCGAATATCAGTAACGATGTCGTCGAGGAAATTTTGTAGCTCCACCAAAGGCCGAGTGTAACTCCTCTGTTGCGAACGATGGGACTTCGCTTGTGTTTGAAGTTGAAAGTTAGGCAGTCCACTAATGAAGCGAACACACTGAAGGTCTTATGTAAGAGGTTGGCGAGACCTTCGTAAAATTCGCCGAACAACCTACTGTAGTCGGCGTAACTCATGTTAGCTTGCGTAATTCCAAGCATGGCGTTAATTGCGTCATCGCGAATGTTGGGCAACAAGGACGTCTCACGAAGCTCCTCTACCAAAGAGTCGAAAGAATATGGAATTGCTGACTGTTGTTTACGGTTGAGCCACCAGTTGTTCAAAGTTCCAGAAAATTGAGCGGAAACCCATGTTACGGCGTCGTAAGAATCAACAGAAATTCCTAGCATGGCAAAACGTTGAGATTGTGCCTCGAGCCAATCTTCAAGCTCACGCGGCTCACGACCGGACCGAAACTTAGAATTAATTGCAAACTTACACTATGTCTCAATGAGAGTTACGGACAAGCCAACAAAGTTGGTTTTAGGGGCCAGGACTCCCATGCGTAATTATAAATTGGTCAGAGTCTCACAACACAACTGATTGATATAACCTCTGATGAGCATCCACACATGGCCAAAGTCGACAGTTGAAAACCGAGAGTAGAAAAGAAATTGTCTCGGTAATGAAATGTCCTCGTGACAGAGTACATGGTGAGTGGTCAACTCGACGAAAAGTCTCCCATCGAGTCACGTAACCAAAGTGAAGTAACTCGAACTTGCGTTTTAACATTGGAAGTAATCCATGTTTAGTCGGCGTATGCGAAAGACCGTCAATGTCAATCGTTTGTGGTACGACGTGAGAACCATATGGATTCATGGTCGATTGGGCAATAACAACCTGCTCGAGCTTAGCAGGGGTGAGTAAATTAACTGTCACGTAGGGAACCGGAACAAATGCCGAGAAGACAAAAACAAGCTAACGTCAACCTCGTGGTAATGCGACTCGAACCGGAGCATCACTCAACAAGGTTAAGTCATCAATAGTCAAAGTAAGGCCAGTGTCCTCTTACAACTCGCGAACGGCAGCATCAACATGCTCTTCGCTAGGCATGATCGAACCGGTAGGAAACCATGTTTTACCAATACGAGGTTTACGTTGTAAAACAAGCTTAATGTCCGAGGCTTTGGAACCACCGACATGTAGTACAACCACCACGTAATGATCAGGTCCGACATAAGCCACTTCGAATTAATCAAGCAGCGTCGAACAAATCAAGCGACCGCGAAAACATGTGTCGCCCGATGAGCTCCAAAACTAGTGTGGCAGTAGTTGGCCTTTTGAAAGCTAGCTGCATACACAAATCTGTCATGTTCTGTCGGTTGTCGCTGTCTTTGTAGGTGGAAGAGCAAATGGGGGGAGAGATGAGAACATGTTTGATTGTTAGTGTTTAACAACAGATTGTAATCGAACAAAGGAATTGTTAAAAGGTTATTATGTCACCTCCCTATATTGCACTAGGATTAAATAGCTTGCCGCCTAGTTAGCTTGCACTTTCTCTTGCTTGGTCCTCGTACTATGAGCTAGGGCTTCCCAACCGTCATCGACAAATTGCATCAATAGATTGTAATCGAACAAAGGAATTGTTAAAAGGATATGTCATCTCCCTCTATTGCACTAGGCTCAGATAGCTTTCCGCCTAGTTACCTTGCACTTGCTCTTACTTGGTCCTTGTACCATGTGCTAGGGCTTTCGAACCGTCATCAACAGACTAGGGACGCGGCTCGTCTAGTCTAGGGAATCTCATTATGCATTGGAAACCTCGCTTGGCGCGTCGTTTGGTTAGTTAGATTTACTGCGCGTACTTGTACGTACCGGGAGGTAATGGTAGTACATCACGCATCGGAACCCTCGCTAAATTGAAGTAGCGACGTATCCACGTTGTACGTCCTACCGATTGAAAAGCATGAATTGGAATTAGTTACGAGTACACGTACAATGACTTGCAATGTACTATTGCATGACTTTACTCGTCAGATATACAACGCGCCGAATGCACACAATGAGATTCCCAATGCACACAAAGAGATTCCCAAGGCACGAGGAGCCGCGTCGCTAGTCCAATTCGCAATTGTTGAAGAGCCCTAGCACATGGTACGAGGACCAAACAAAAGCATGTGCAAGCTAGCTAGGCGGGAGCTATTCAAGCCTAGTGCAATAGAAGGAGGTGACCGAAACTTGTTAACAATCCTTTTGTTAAATTACAATTTATTGTTAAACACTAAACTATCAAACATCTTCTCATTGCTCCCTCCATTTGCACTTCCGCCGGCAGTGACAGCAACAACAAGCAAAACATAACATATGTGTGTCAGTAGTTAGCTCTTAAAAGACAAACTGCCAGAGTTGTAAATATCCAACCGATAACTCGGATAGGGCAGACACGGCGGGGGGGGGGAGGGCGACAAAGTGCATGAACATGCGGATGTGGTTTCCCTACCTAAGCGAGCTCCGAAACCAATGTGCATTTTTTATTTGTAGAGTTGTATAATGTACGTAACAATAATATATACTATTACAATCTTTCGCGGATGGTGGCAAAGTTCACCTAAGAAATGGCCTTAAACTGTGTGCATGTAAGAGATAAGAAGGAAGGGAAACCCTAACTACCAAGCACTTACATGTAGCCCTAATAACCCCTCACGCTATCCCCAAGTCACTAGATCAACATATCCGAAACTCGGGGACATACTATAGCAATGTATGATTGATTATGTTATATTCATTATCTTGTTACTCCCATAGTAGGAGAGGGGTGAATCAGGAGACCCCCGGCGGAAATTACTATCCATAAGACCTAGGAAGACTCCGACATAGTGAACGATTTAATGGTACATGTAAACAATTTCTGATTTCTATCGTTGCTATGGAAGTTTTTCAATATGTCATTGATTCGCATGCATACAATGATGGACGAATCCGACTATGCGGACGCCGATCACCATGTCCATGGACCATACCCCCCATTGTCCTAGCTCGTGGCACGTTATCCGGCCCCGTTATCGCCTTTTCCATGATATGGAGGTGTTCATGTGTTGAGGCGGGAGTTGTTATGAGGTGGGACTTACGTCCGGGGGGTCGTCGCATTCCGTATAAGTAGGGGGTAACTCGGGATCGCCTTTGGAATGTTGTGTGGTTGAATTTTGTGGCTCCACACAAGGACTTGGTTGCGGATGTTGCGGTCTCTAGTGCGCGCACGAACTCTAGTTTTCCGTATGTGGGGGCTCCGAGAGCGCTCCGTGGCAGTTTTGCGTTAGGAGTTCAACAACCTAAGCTCGATGCCACGATACGCACATTGTCCTCCCTCGGCACGCCTCCATTCAGCATGTTCATGACTGCTACCCCTATGTCCTTGAGGGCGGGGATCGATTGGCTCCGATGGCAAATGAGTTGGTCGATCGATTGGCCATTTTGGTGCTTGTTCGACGTCTCCCAAGCTTTGGTGCGGCGGACTCCCGCTCTTTGCGGTATGAAAGGTATGCCCGCACGAACGACATTGTTCGGTGCTCTCCATATGCTCCCTTCCGTCGTTTTCTGGAGGACGTGCGTCGTGAGTTCTATTTGAATATGAATTAAGCGTCTTTCTAGGTTTTTTATGGCACGTTGGGTCCATTTCTTATTCGTTTTTAATACGCGTCGCATGAGGGTGGCGCCCTTGTTGTCGCCTCTATGCTCCGCGGTATGGTATGAGGCTTCTTTACCCCTTGTTTCTCCCTCGTTCTACTGGTCGTGGATTCCACTTCTTTCTTTGCAATTCAATGCAACTCGTGGAATTAATTAAATTGCCGCCGTAATTTAATATCGTTAAAACACGCATCGAATATACTCATTGATTCCGCCGCGCTACTCATTAACTATCTTCTTCTCCGTCATTACTACGCCTCTCGTCCTGTCCGAGCTGCTGCATTGGCTGCCGGCGCATCCAAGACGTCATCACCGCCCTGCTACTCCCCCATGGGGACTGCCGTGTTGAGGAGACCTGCCTGTCGCTCTCCAACGCCACGATTCCAAAACGCGCAGCGGTTGATGCAAATAAACTGTTAACGCTCTGACACCTCGATACCGCTGTGCTTGTTACTTCTACGGACGGCAGCTTCCCGCCCTCCTCCAGCCCATTCATGATCTTTTGCGCCGCGCCCATCTCCACTCGAACTGTGTCCGAGTTAATCCCCCCGTGTCGAGCAACGTCACGGACGAGACCCGCCAACTCGCGTTGGTCTTCACACGGCGCATTGAACAACATCGGGTACAGTGCGCGAACCTTGTCGGCCGCTTTGGCGCACTCCACACGCCCAACGAGTTTCCGAAACTTTGTCAGTGCCTGCTTCACCTCCGTTTGGTGGTCACGCAGGTAAAACCCCCAAAGCCAGTAGGGACGGCACGACGCGTGCCGCTCGCGCTGCCACGTGCGGAGACCCGGAAAGAGAGCCTCCTTCTCCGCCGTCACCGCCACAGTGTCCGCTCCTTCCTCGCCTCCCTCAGTCACAACCAACAGCTGTTGCGCATTGCAGAACTCCTGCAGGGTCCTGCCGGTCAAGGCAACGCAGTAGAGCCAGGAGGTTAGTGGTTATCGCGAGCACCTCCGTCCAAGCGCGCACATACACTCTCCCTTTATCTATATCTTGCACAGTCAAACACACACTCGCACAGACACACACACAATATCATTTATCCGCACATATTCACACACACACACACACACACACACACACACACACACACACACACACACACACACACACACGCGCGCGCGCGCGCAAACACACAATCTCGCACACGCGCGCGCGCACACACACACACACACACACACACACACACATTCCATCACATACCCGTATACACTTACACACACTCCCTCACATACACATAAACACTCAATCTTACACACACACACACACACACACATTCCAATAACACCTCCGTGCACACACACGCTGTTCCCAAATTAACTCTTTCTCTCTCTCTCTCTCTAGTACACGCACCCGTACACGCTTACACACACACACACACACACACACACACACACACACACACACACACACACACACACACACATTCTCACAAATGCAGATACACACCCGTTCACATACGTAACCCCCCCCCCCGACACACACATACGCAATCTCCCTCACACACAAGCACATTCGCACCAGCACAAATAGAGACACAAACACCCGTTCAGACACGTAACCCCCCCCACACGCACCCTTACTCCCGCACGCGCGCACAAACACACGCACACAATCTGTCTCCAAAACACGCACATTCGCGAAAGTACAGGCACAAACACCCGTTCACAGATGTACCCCCTTACACACATACATACCCTCAATCCCCCCCCCCCCCCCCATATACACGTACTAAAACAAACACCCATATACCCTTCCACCTCTACACAATAACCCCGTTCAAATACAAATACAGCACACTCAGACACCCGTATACACACACACACAAACACACACACACACACACACACACACACACACACACACACACACACACACACACACACACACACACACACACGCGCGCGCGCGCGCGCGTGGACGCACAGTCTGTCCAACAAAAAACACAGTCATCCTGTATCGAATCTACAGGCTTGCATTTGTTTAATTCAAATTTCCTTCCAAAATAACGAACATACCGTCCCTCTACCAAACACACACATACATACAAAATGCACCTCCTCATAAATAAAACAAGCATGGCCCTTCCTTTTGACAAACACACAAATTTACAGAAACGTAGGATAAATGCAGTAGTAGCATGCGAGGGATGACTCACCAGGCACGCTGGTGATATCTGCTCTTGTCTTCCTCAGTGCTACGCAGAGCCAACGTAATCTTACTGGTGGCATAAATGGCCATCATCCTGTTGCGACAGTCCGTTGCCCCAGCAATCGTTTCTTAAGCAAAATCTGTATCTTAGTTTCATACATAAAATGTATACGAGCGAATGCGAGCGTAATGCAGTGAGGACTATGCCAGGAAAGAAGGCAATGAGTTGTCAGACGCGGAAAAATGATGGCCAAGCTGGACTGTGAAGGGCGGCGCGGAGGGGATGGTCTACCGCGCGAGCAGGGTGCTCTGCAGCTTACAAAACTCCTGCGGCAGCGCCATCCGGTCTATCCAAACGTACAAGCAGCCCGTGGACACGATGGCCTTCTCCAGCTCGCACAGCTGCCACTTAGACATGTTGAGAACCAAGCCGTTGCAGATGTCGATTTCGGCTTCATTCCATCTGGGCGTACGGCAGGAAGACGGCAGGATGGATTATGGACACTCTGGGGAGGTAGAGCACCACTATTTACATGCGTGCATTGTATGCAGAGTCTCAATTGAGCGAGGTAATGATGATTCATTTAACCGACGGGGGTGAAGTTCAAATATGCAAACTACGAAGCCACAGAGGAGTGAGGTGACTATCTCGGGCGATATTCAGAAACAATCAGGATTGTACGCGAAGTATCGCCTTGGGCCAATAGGTGCTGGAAATATGGAGTTTTGAAAGCGTGTGCGTGTGTGTCTGTGTGTATGTATGTGTGTGGGTGGATGCCTTTGTGTCTGGGGAGTGTCTGTGTGTGCGTGCGTGCGTGCGCGTGTGTCTAGGAGGTGGGTGGGTGGGTGGGTGGGTGCACTGGTGTGTATGTCTGAATAGTTCGGGGATGTATCCGTGTGTGTGTGTGTGTGTGTGTGTGTGTGTGTGTGTGTGTGTGTGTGTGTGTGTGTGTGTACCTTCCAACAAAAACAATAATAAACACATGACAACAGCACGAGTGATAAATCTCAACAACAACGAACACTGCAGCAGCAGCACCTCCAACAGGAACGAAGAGGTATGGAGGCGGGGAAAGTCACCTGTAGCTTACTGTCAGGGTGTCCTCCATGCGATAATAAGTAGCACGGGTGCGGCCAAGGGGATGCACATAGCGCCACCCGGCTAGGTGCGCGCGTAGAGCTGCGCGTAGCTCGTCAGCGTCTAGCAGTAGTCCAAAAGCCGCGTCTCTGTCCTGCAGCTGCGTCATCGAGCAGGGTGCGTCCCGGCCGGAGAGCAGAAGGAAGATGATCAACGCTCGTGCGGCCCACACCACCGCCACCGTCACCCACGAGCCAAAGGGCACAAGACACAGCGTGGTTGGGACGCAGAACAGTATCTGAACCTGCCGGTGGCCGAAGCTGAGATCCGCGTTGGAGCTATTCCAAACGGACCAGCCGTCGCCTGAACCAATTCCCAGGTCCTCAGTCCCCGAGTAATCGGCCGGCAACACTGAAGAGTTGCGCGTCTTCGTCCTTCCCAGCTGTGCTCGCACTAACCGTGTTGTCGCGGCGAAGATCGTGCCATCGAGGTCCAGTGGCCACGCTACGACGGTGGCAATGAAAAGAAAATATGCCACCGAGACCCAGGTGAAGGCAACCATCTCGGCCGCGCTGGCCGTCATCGTTTTTATGCGCACTCCGATGGCGAGGGTGGTGAGATTGCAGCCGCGCGAGAAGGGCATGCACCAGTGTACCCATAAGCTCCTACCGTGCGTGAACAGAGGAAGAAGGGCGGAATCAATGTTAAGTCCAGTCGCATATTGAGTTTTTATTCCATGAATTGTATTTGGCTAGTGAGTACAACTGCACAACAAAAATACACAGCTGGTCAAAGCCGTGCACAGAGGAAACGCCGAAACACGCAAAAGCACAAACGAGTTCCTATTCTCATAGTATCGATAATGAAGGCTCTACTAATCTCCACCCTCCCACTTGAGGTTGTTCTGGGAACGCGTATGTGCCTCGTCAGGCGTCCACTTGCAGCGACCACTTGGCAAGAACTGATGCAATCTCCGTCATATATATTAGAAAGCTAGTATCAAAAAATGTTGAGTTGAATAAATCTAATAATAAGATAGCTCTACAGCGACTAGGCGAGACAGTTTCAGAAAGCACTAGCTGTGCGGACGGACTTGAGTCTCGCGACTGCGGTCGCAACATATATACCACTGTCGATAGTACGATACCCTCCACCCCCCCTCACCAGGTCAGATCAACTCCAGATGATTTATTGTGAAAGGCATCATCTCGTTCATGCGCCCTGACCAGTGGAAGGGCTGTGTAGGCTAGAGTCTCGTCCGGGTTTCGCGCAAGCCACGGACAGCATTAATTAATTCCCCGGCCTACAATATAAGAAACAAATTGATAAAATTTATTTTCTTCCTGGAATTTAAGTGAAAGAAATCTGAAGCACTTGACCACAGAAGCAACATTTACTTCCCTTACCAACACTTAGTGGGTAGCCACACTTAAAGTTTTCGTTTTCTAGCGGAATGCGTGTGCACGGGCCATACAGTGTGCCTCGGGGGGCTCCTGTGCTCCTGTCTGCAATTGTTGCGGGTGCGGGTGTATGAGCCGCGCCCAAACGAAAAACCAGAGCCAGTACTTCCACGAGGGCTTAGAGGCGGGAAAGCCGAAGTCGTACAAGCAAGCGGCGGCGTACCTGTCCAGCCAACGAATCCGCTGGTGCTTCACGGCGTGTACAAACACTGAACCCCACATTTCTCGCCGTAGCAAAAGTAGCATAGCGTCTGTGTAAGCTGCGGAGCAACCCACGCAAATTCCGATGACCTCCTTAAAGGTCCACGCGAACCTGCAGGGCTGCCACCACCAGGCCTCCAGCGAGCAAGTGCTCGACAAAAAGGCGATGTACTCCGGGCTGCGAGTGGCCGCCAAGTCGGCCGCGACAAAGGAAGCCGCGGGGGCTGCCATGGCGAAGATAATGAACACCAGACAACGTGCCTGGCTGGCCGCTGTGACCTGCGTTTATAAAGTTCGGCACTGCTCAAAAGTAGTCACCAATAATTGCGACGATGGCAAGCCCTAAGCCCTAAGTAGACTTGGATACGGGAATTCTGACGTAACACTTTTGTGCAACTACAGTGTGCGAACTGACAGCTTCGTGCGTCCTTCTGACTCACCTTTACGATGCCTTGAAACACATCACATGAAGACGCAGCTGCCCAGCCGGATGGCCCTGCAGGTGGTGACACGCGAAGCAGACCCGCCACCTGCGTAGAGATGGCGAACTGCAAGTTCTTGTTCATTTGGGTGATTTGCAGTACAGTGAAGAAAGCTACTTTGCCGCAGAGCAGGACGACGGTGAGCCAAAAGGCGCTGTTGCCGCACTCCGCCGAATATAGCCGGCTTGACATGAGACAGGGGCGGGTGAAAGTGTACGCCTGCTCTCCCAAGCCCACAGCCAACAGAACCCCGTTCCCGACCAACAGCACCCTTGCCGTCCGGAGTCGCCACAGCATTGACAGCGCGTGGAGGTATCCGTACGCTGCTCGCGTGTGAGAGGCACCCGCCATCCTGACAGCGAACCACTGGACCGCTGACCCGGACAAGGGTGCCAGGAGAAGGACTTTACATTATCGACAGGTAGTCTCAAGTATTCGCAAGGTAAACCGCGTTCATAGTATGAAAGGGTGCACAGGTGAGTGAGACTGAAAGGTGAAAGTGAGAGAAAGAATGGTTACAAGTGACACCCCAATTGGGGTGTCACTTGTAACCATTCTTTCAGGTGCCATTCTTAAGGTGCCATTAAGTAGTCTGGTCACAGCATGTGGTAACAGGCTGCAAGGTCAGACTCCTCGATGGTGCTGCTGCTCCAACTATAGTAGCACCGTTATGAATCGTCACTATTGGTGTCATTGACAGATGACAGATGAGATTCATATATCGTATCTAATACTGCTGCTAGTACCCGTGTGATGTAGAAACGTACTAGTGGTGTCAGTACATATGGGTGTACTTCAACACCCCCACTCAGCCAACATGTACTGAGAACAGAATGGGAACAAGAAATTACAGAAAGGCTGGATTACTTATTAAGGATCTTTCCCAGATAGTAGGTGATTGAAGGTAGCCAGTGGCACGGGCTTCGTGAGTAGGTCTGCGCAGTTGTCAGCTGTGGGGACGTACACCATGCGAATGATCCCCTTTGACGCCAGGTCTCGACTGAGGTGATATTTGAGGGAGATGTGTCTTGTCTTCCGAGAAGTGCAGCCGCGGGTGACGTTGCGAATTGCCGACTGATTGTCGCAAAACACAGGTGTGGGACCAGGCAGGTTCATACCCAGATCAGTGAGCAACTGGCGAACAAAAAGGATTTCTTGACTGACTGAGGCCACATCAATGCATTCAGCTTCGCATGTGGACTGGGCGACAACAGTCTGGAGAGCAGAACGCCAGGAAATAGGGGCGGCGCCGACAGAGGGTTTGTGAGGAGCCCCCACTGGGCCAAGGCAAACAAGCTGGCCGCTGACAGATACTGCACTAGCTGGGTCACTGCCCCATGTTGAGTCCACAAAAGCACTGCATTCAATGGGCATAGGATGGTGACTGAACACGATGCCAGAAAATGATGACCCTTTGAGATAACGCAGAACACGCTTGGCGGCAGTCCAATGGCATGTCTTGGGCCGGGAAACGTAGCGGCATAGGCAGGACACAGCTGCGGCGATGTCTGGGCGAGTGCAGACAGCCGTCCAGAGGAGGGAGCCCACGAGGCTGCTGTATGGAATGTCAAGGCTAAGTGCAACATCACCGTCATGAAAGGTAAGTTCGGCTCCCGGGCTCCAAGGAAGAAGAGAGGGGTTGCTGTCAGTCATGTTAAACTCCGTAAGCATGTCGGTGATGTACTTGTGTTGCTGTAGGGTGATGTTACCGTGGGGGTCATAGTCGATACCCATGCCGAGTATCCATGTACAAATACCCTCGTCAGTGATGTCGAATGTGGTTCGGATGGTAGCACGGAGAGATGTCATCCAGTCCTCAGAAGATGGAAACACCATTAGGTCATCAACATAGACGAGAATAATGCCAAGGATAACCGCCACATGTAGAGAATCTGACCACTGAATGTACACACCTGGATCTCCAGAAGCAGGCACAAATCTGTTAGCTTTAAGAAATTTGTCGACTTTCTGTCTCCATTCATAGGCAGCTTGTTTGGTGCCGTATAAGGCGCGGAGCAGACGTCCAAAGAGTTCATTCCCGTTGTTGTCGTATTCCTTGTAGCCCTCCGGAAGGCTGATGTAGAGCTCCTCTTTGATCTCAGCATATAGAAATGCAGCAACCACGTCCAGCTGGTATACAGGCCACTGCCACTGTGCCGCTAGGGCAAGGGCTACCCTGACTAAAGTGAAGCTAACCACCGGGGCATATAGGCACTCCTTGTCGTAGTCCAGACCGGCGCGCTGATCGAAACCGCGAACAACCCATCTGGCCTTGAACTTGCGAATGCTGCCATCCTTGTTGTGTTTTAGAGTAAAATCCCACTTAGTGCTGAGGACACGCTGGCCAGCCGGGATAGGTACAGTCTTGAAGACATTTCTGCTCTTGATGCCGTCGTACTCGGTTTTGATCGCGGCTTTCCATCTGTCGGCTTGATGAGATAGCAGGGCAGCACGTATGGTTTTCGGAACATGTATAATAGAGCTCGAGGGTAGCAAGGATGGGGGATCATCAGCGAGAAGAACGGTGGCCACAGTGGGGCGGTGTAGTAAACTTGGTGCTTCAGTGTGTAGAACAGAGGTCCAGAGGGCAGAGTGGCCATAGTCCGATGGATAGGATGCAGGGAGAAGTGGATCAGAACCATCATCGTGTGTCGTATTTAGTAACACAGAATCGTCAGTCTGGTAGCGTAGCGGAACTCGTTTGGGACGGTCGCTGCGGAGAAGTGGAGGAGGGGCCACAGGAGATAGGAGCGTAGCGCTTTGGCCTGTCTCGTGATCATCATCGTCCTCGCCATCGAGATTTAATGGTGAAGGAGGGATAAGGTCCGCGGGATGAATAATCAGAAGCCTCGACAGTGCAGCGTCTGGTGGTGCTGGGTCAGTAGGGGAGGCAACCATGTCCAGGTCGTCAGAGTCACTAGAGATGTCTAGGGTCTCCTGAGGTGTAGATGCAGAGAGAAGAGCCCGGCGGTTGTAGAGGACGCTGGCGGCATCCTAAGGTTCCATAAGGGGTTTCATCTCGTCCGCGTGTAAGGGGGCATCTGTGAATTTATTAAGTACTTCCCCTTCATCGAAGACCACGCTCCGACTCGCAATAGTCCTGCCCGTGGATGGGTTGAAGACGAGCCAGGCTGGGGAGTCAGGAGAGCATCCCACGTAAATCCCCTTCCATGCCTTGTCATCAAGTTTCTTGCGCAGAGCTGAGTCCACATTAGTGTAGGCCGAGCATCCGAAAATGCGAACGTGGCTGAGGTCCGTTGTCTGGTGGGTGGCAAGGGTTAATGGTATTCCATCCACTCCAGAACGATAGGTCCGATTATGTAGAAACACAGCGTGAATAAATGCCATCTGCCAGAAAGAATGAGGTAGTCCCGCTGTCACGAGTAGGCATCTTGTCATCTCGGCTAAAGTACGCCACGGGCGCTCTGCGAGGGCGTTCTGATGGGGACTGTAGGGTGCTGAAAAACGCAGACGAATGCCATGGTCTGAGCACAATTTAGAAAAGGCAGCTGACCGGAAAGTAGCGCCGTTGTCTGCTCGAATTTCCACAACAGAGTAACCCCAAGCTGCAATTGCCTTCAGAAACTGTTCGGTAGCAAGAGGTATCTCTGTAGTGGATCGGCTGGGGCGACCAAGGGCAAAGGATGTGCTCCGGCAGAAAGCTCCGAAGAACTGATTGTTGCCTTGTAGGGAAGGCTCGACAGGGCCCCACGAGTCCATGTTGATGGTGTGGAATGGTGGGTAATCTCTGGATCCGGGTAATTTGTTGATATCGGCGACCTTGGACTTGGACATGGCGCACGGACCGCAAAAGTCAGCCTTGGTCATGGATGCCGGGATGCTGTCAACGAGGGAAACAGTGCGGCGAAGACCTTCAGCGTGAATGTGACCCAGTCGGCGGTGCCAGAGCTGAGCAGTAGCCCTTGATGAAGCCGATGCCAGCAGAATGGTTGGTGGAGACAGGCATAGGGGAGCAGGGACGATAGGTTCCACCATTAGGCCGTATAGCCCCCACTCAGGTAGACGCGTGATGGGAATACATGCCCCAGAGGGCAATGTCATCGTGCACTGTTGCGCGTAGTTAAAGCTGGCACCTGCGTCCTGGGCTCGCCCTTGGCTGAAGAGACGGGAAATGCCATGGGGAGCAAACTGAACAAAATCCGGTGCGTGGAGAACGTTGGAAAGAGTGGTGGAAATGCACTCTCCAATCGTAGTGGTGTGCACTTCTTTGGTAGTGCCAATGCCATATACAGTAGCAGGCACACCTCGCAGCTTGTATCTTGAGTCAATGGGAAGTGCCTCGTAGTCGTGGAACTCGTGACGGTTTGCGTTGATAAATTGAGAGGCTCCACCATCCACTATCTGAAGTTGGTCTCGGGGTGGAGAGTCCGTCTGGGCAAAATAGGCTGATCCTGATGGCCGGGCTCTCGGAGAGGTGTGGTGAGCCGCTGACATAATCAATGTGGCAACATTGAGGTCCAAGCATTTGCTGATGTGAGGAAAGACGGTAACGTCTAGCTCCGTAGCATCCAATGACGGGAGATTGATATCATGTAGGTTGAAGCCCTTGGCGGCAGCGCGCACGATAATCGGTGGTTCGACATACTGGTTGTGCTCGTCCAGGAGCATGCCGGAGCCTGGTGTGCCGCCTGGGTGTAGACAGTAGTTGCGGCTGCCCCGGTGGCCCGAGAAGGCTGGTAAAAGAAGCTGTTCCGGAGAGGCGCGTAGTTGGCGAGGTAAAAACCCGACGGCAGTGAGAAGGCTTGATATGTTGTCTCCATGGCGGCGGTTGCAGAGGTAGTGGTCGAGTAGTTCCCAATGCTGCCCCATGTTGGTCCATAGTGATATACTTTGATGAACTGCCGAGCCAAGAGAGGTAGCTTCAAGGCGTAGCGGTGCTCCCAACGCCGCGACAACATGAGGGAGATCCAGCGAGCTAGTCATGCTGCTCACTATGTAGGTGAGAGTTGACTGCTGCGAGTCATGCAAAAACCTGATGTTGTAGAGGATGTCTTGGAGCGGTGAAGATCGGATTGAAGAGGCATCGTCTCGGGCTCTTGAAGTAGGTAGGAGGCTGCAGGGTCCGGCGTCTAGAAAATCAACGATGGGAATTGCGTCCTAGTGTTGAGAGCGTATTAGAGAGAGACTGTGAGGCAGTCTCGAATCCCATCCAATCGACGCTGAAGGAGGAAACTTGTCCGGAAACTGATCATGGAGACGGTTGAGACGGTGCTGTAAAACGATTCTGGCGGTCTTGGTGCTTTCGCAAGCTGAAAATAAAGCGATACGGCCTCCGGTGCGCAGGTGGCCTTCAAGAATGGGGACCATCCCGTTGCTGCAGAGGCTCACCCAGTGTGATATGTGGGATGCGCATCTGTTTACCGACAGGCTTCGGAGACAAGGTAAATCAGGTGAGTGTTCACCGGAAATAAGAGCGATTCCCTGGGAAGGTAGTAGGCTCGGTTTATCGTCATCAAATAGCAGCACGCCTGTGGGAGGGGTGGAATCCGTACTCGCGGCGATCTCGGGTATGCTGGAAGGAGCGCTATAGTTGAGGTCATGGACGCCCGTCGGAAGAGATGTCTGGTTCGTCCGGACCTGCGGGTGAGGCGGGCCAGTCATCATGAAACAGAAGTCGCCGAAAGCAGGAGTAGTGAGCTGAGCTGAGGCTGAAAGAAGTACATTAGGCCGCGCTGCAGGGGGTTCTGAGCTTGAGATGTGAGATCTCGGGGCTGCTTGGTAGGGACGCTCGTAAGTAGGGACCGGACGGGAGATAGGCGCCCTGACTTGAAGCGGTTTTCCATCGCGGGATGAGGTCTGCCACCACCGCTCATGGGAGTGTCCCGGTCGGCCACAACGGGTGCATTGAGCACGGGGTGTATGGCGTTGAGGTGCAGGGGGGCGTTCCTCCGGTGCGCTAGCGATGTATACGATTGAAGGTTGTTCCGGCGGCATAGTATGAGTGCGTTGAGCGGCGGGATCGGATAGGAGGATTTCCTTAACGTCCGACCACGAATCTTCGGGATGAAAACGCCTGCGGCGCATAACCAGGTCTCGCAGCTCCTTGTATGTGGTCTCGCAGATACGGGGAATGAGGTATGCCTCCATAAATGTTTTCTCACTACAGTCGAGTCCAAGGCGTAGCATGTCTCGTCTCGCGAAGTCTTTCTCTTGAACATAGGCGATCATGCTTTGTGAAGGTGACTGGTCTTTGTTGAGGCAGTCAGTGGCTCGTCGCAGTGCGTGGACCTCCTCCAATTTGATCCACGATAGTAGCCCGTTCCAGGCGTCAGTCCCGTGAGTGAGGTTGTCGTGCGCTCTGGAGCCTCGTGCAGGCATAGGGAGCTCTTGCTTGACCACGGAATTTGCGATAGCACATGGGCGAGTCGCCACTGAAAGGCTCTAGTAGAGGTTGCGCTGCTGCTCAGCGGAGCCGTGGGCTGTAAGGGCCTCCCCGAATCTGTGGGTAAAGGCAAAATCCGAAAATTCTTGTTCCCACGCGATCATGTCAGACCATTCTGGGTTTTTAGGTAAAGGTGGTGCCTTTTGCGGATCTAAGGCACGATGAAGAAATTGTGGTTGGAGCGACAGGCGCTCCTTTAACGCAGCAATTATTGAAGCAGAATCTTCCTCAGGCATGGTCGACTGAGATGAAGCCATGATGTTATAGTTGGTCGAATCGGAAATTAGAGTCTCGTCGGTGAGGATTTCACTACGATAAGGCTGAGATCTAGGGCTTGAAAGGAGATGATGTGGCTGTTGAGATGCCGAGTATTCTTAGCATACTGATGTGCCAAGGAAGAAAATATTGTACGTATTCGAGAAAAGAAGGTCTGAATCGCTATGGTGGAGTTGAGCGCTTTAGCTGACTGATGAGCTAGAGAAGAAAATATTGAGAGTGTATCTTGAAAAGATGAAGTCACACAATGAAAGGTGTGGATTGGCAAAAGCACAATTAAGCTGTTGACTATTTACCAAAACTACTTTGTGTGAGGGCCCATAACCTATGAAAGGGTGCACAGGTGAGAGAGACTGAAAGGTGAAAGTGAGAGAAAGAATGGTTACAAGTGACACCCCAAGGTGCCATTAAGTAGTCTGGTCACAGCATGTGGTAACAGCCTGCAAGGTCAGACTCCTCGATGGTGTTGCTGCTCCAACTATAGTAGCACCGTTATGAATCAGTGCGGATCTACCTGCCAATTCTATGTCCCGGGGGCGCCCAAAAAAAAAGGAAAAAGGGCGCACTCTAGCGATTAGAGTTTGTAACGTCGCGGCAACGCTCGACTATTCTAGTGTAATGAGTGTTGCGTGGAAAGTGGGACTCATTCAAATTCGGATGCATTTACCTCGACTAACAACCCTTAATGATGCGCGCCCCATAAAAGCCCTAAACGCATAAAACCCGAAATATAGCAGAAAACGCAAGCGCTGTAAAGTGGCATGCACCCCAAACGCGCATAAGATCGATGATTGCCAATATTGAGACGAAGAATCTTCAGTCTCTTCTGAAAAACTTAACTATGAATTAATACATACGAAAATACTTGAAGGGGCGATCTTGGAAAGTGAATGTTGCAATTCGAGTTGAAGGTAGCAATGTTGTTAAGGAGTGGACGCGGAAAAATGTGATACAATGCAATGCTCTAATATCATTCGGTGCTACGGCACATTCAGTTGTTCCCGGGCTCAAGAGTGATAATGCTTGCATCATCGCAAGATGACAAGCAATAACACCTTACGTACACCGTCAACAATCCGAACTTCCCTCCCAATAGCACTTCGCTAATCATCGGACCTCAAGCTACTCGTTAGGAGGGTTCAACTCGGGAGTTGGCCGCTCAAATCGACAAGAAGGTCTACTTCATACACAATCAAGTAAGACAATTTGATGATGGCGAGAGGCCAACACCCACAAATCTATTCAACATTATTAAAATCAGAGTCGAATTTGCATCGAGATTGAAATCCATGTCACAATAAATAAAAGAGTATTCGATTTCATAGCGACTGTAACCATTATTCATTTCTGCTGTAATTTGATGATGAGGCAATTATCCCGATGTAATCCAAAACACATTCGTTGCTGAACAAAATGGGCAGCGCTGTGCCTGTACCGTTTCGCTTCGGTGGCCAGACCGTTTCAGCGTCTACACCATAGGGGTGGCGTCTGGGTACAACATCGTGGGCCAGGTTGATAAGCAGCAAGCAAGAAGTTGCTCAGCGGGCAGCATGTCGGACGCTGTACCTAAAGCGGTCGCGTACCTGTCTAGCCACCGGATACGCTCCTGTTTCACGGCGTGTACGAACACGGAGCCCCACATCTCGGGTCGCAGTAGCAGCAGCATCCCCTCAGTGTAGGCTGCGGAGCAAGCGATGCATATCCCGATGACCTCCTTGAACATCCACGCTACCCGGCAAGGCTCCCACCACGCCGCCCCAAGCGAACAGGTTTCAGACAAGAACTCCCGATACTCTGGGCTATGAGTGGCTGCCAAATCCGCCGCGACGAAGGAGGCCGCCGGGACGGTCATGGCGAAGAGAATAAAAAACAGCAGGCGAGCTTGGCTAGCCGCCGTGACCTGCGCATCAATATAAGGGCAAACGCGCAATTATCAGCCGTAATCCAGATACGCATGATTTTGCAGGAAATTCAGGTAGCGGCTCTTCGATTCTGACCAATGTTGCACTTGCCTGTACGATTCCTTGGAACACGTCGCGAGACGAAGCGGCCGCCCAACCTGTCGGCCCCGCGGGTGGCGGCATCCGCCGCAGACCCGCCACTTGCGAGGACACCGCGTACTGCAGCTTTTCGTTTGTCTGCGCGACTGTTAGCACCGTGATAAAGGCAACCTTGCTGCATAGAAAAACTACGGTGAGCCAAAAGGCGCCGTTGCCGCACTCCTCCGAATAAAGCCGGCTGGACATGAGGCAGGGGCGGGTGAGGGTGAAGGCCTGCTCGCCCAGGCCCACTGCCAAAAGGACGCCGTTCGCTACCAGAAGCACCCTTGCGTTCCGGAGTCGCCACAGCTTCGAGAGGACATGGGAGTAGCGATGAATCGACACGAGGCCACCCATAATCTTCTTCGCTGCAGCACGGATAGCGCTGCGGGCCGGGGAGGTGGGAGTTGCCGGAGGGGTGCTTTCATTCGCGGCCGTGGGCTGACATACGTTTGTCGCTCAACTTTATTTGGCGTGTCCGTCCGGCCGGGCATCGCGATAGAAATAATATAATAAACATACATGTATCAAACGGGGTACATGTCTGCGATACCTGAGGTACCTGTACGGGAACCGTGTACGGTTGCGAAATGACGGAGTATAGTGATTACAATCGTGTACTACAGGTACTTGCAATCTTGCATGCACGTGACGACGACGGGCGGCGGGGGGCAGCTATGGTACGTATACTTGTACCTTTTTGGTACGTGCTGTTTATGGTCATGAACAATATACAATCCCATCTTCCGCGGATGGTGGCAAAGTTCCTAATAGTACTAAGAATTAGGGGGCCTTCGCGGCAATTTGCAATAAACTTTGCAGTAACACGTCAGCATCATCGCGACACGTCAGCGCGTACACCCTCGCGTACGACCAAATTGCAATAAAGAAAGAGATTGCAGTAAAGATTCATCCGTCTTTTTCAATTTGCAGTAAAGTAAATTGTATGGCTACGGACACGACGGTGCTACCGCTTGGGCAATCGCCCATCCTGCCTCCACCACGAACTGAGCCAATTCGGCAATTCCCCCTCCACACCCTCTGTATGATCCCGCTATATGTCAGATACCGCCTACCCACGGTACCGCATGTCCATATTTCACCCGCCCAGTGCGTCCGAGGGTGCAATCGATGAAGCCGAAAAGCGGGAAGTTTTCGACGGCAATCCGTGTCTTGATGGCGTCCACGTAGGTGGGCAACCGCGAAAGATCTAGTCCGCATACAACAATAGCCCCCCAGCGCTGCCGCATCCACCGCACCATCGTCACAGATACTTTCGAAATGCGGTCCGGGTTCATCCTTAGCTTCCGTGATAAAACATGTAGGGCGCCCGCAGTAGCGAGACGTGCCAACAAAACGAGCAACCCATAGTCCGCGTGAACTTGGCGGCTTGGCGCCACGATTCGGGTACAACACTATGGTCGGCACCTGCAGCGCCTCGAGTTTTTCGCCAAATTCTGCCGGCTTTACACGGTAAGTATCATCAAACAACCGCTCGCTAAGACTTTATTCATTCTCGAGGTTCAGGTGTGCTGGTCAGGCTCTAGACGCCCGATGCCGTCGCCGGAGGTAGACCCTCAAGTATATCTACTGGGATTCCGAGTCAGCTGTAATGATTACATGCTGACGCATGCCGACGCGCTACGTGGCACGCTACACGTTTATTACAAAGTTTATTGCAAATTGCCGCGAAGGCCCCCTATTATGATAATTTCTTCCAAGAAAAAGGAGTGGAGGCCACCTAGCAAAATAGTAATACCAATCAGAATTATAATTCATGATCCTAACTACTAATACGACAATTATCATTTAGCCACTGGGAAGCAGATTATGCCAAGGATGATACCTTGCTTACATTTTAGGTAAACTATAGGCACGACTAAAACACCTATCCAGAGGTGTTATTTATCTTCAGCGCTTGATCAGAGAAGGGTGGGTGGGCTGCGCGAGCCGCTTGGCGAGCACAAAGGCAGAAGGTGGCTGCTACAAGCTAGAGGAGCTGCTTTAGGGATAAAGCACGTGGCGGCCTCCGCGGACATTTAAATGCGCATGTATGTGACGCTTTGTCTCCGCGCGTTGCCTTAGGCGGACTCAACATGGTATGTTAACCCCAATTTTTTCCTCTATACGAATTTAGCGAATTGGAGTCCGATTATGCCGTCTAAAAAGCGGCCGAAGGCTCAGCGTAGGCCACTGAACCGGGGGTGTGGTGACTAGCAACGCGAAGTAAACAATGCAACCGATTTTGCGCTCATGGTGGAGTCGATGCACTTGCTTGTGACGACGTCGATGGTCTTCGACCAACCGCTCATGTAGCGAAACGCGATGAGGGATGCGCCGATGCATGCGGCGGCGGATGCCGTGCCCGTCCGCAGGCTTTGCGATGCCCACTTGAATTGAGGGGGGTGATGCGCCGATGGCGTTGCACGCCTCTTGAAATGTCTATGTGATTGTCACGGTTGTCCACGAGGTGTCCCGTCGTGTGTCGAGGTGGCCCAAAAGGTCGTAGGCTCGGTTTGATCGCAGAACTGGGAGCATCATCTCGTGCGTCCTGCGGAGAACGCCTCCAAGAGGTCTGCGAGTAGTGGGAATGTTGAAATTGGGATATGTAGTAGCGGCATATCGGCCGCGGTCCTAAGTTTATTCCTTTTTGCTTTTCGTCCGAATAACAACATGTTGCCACCCGTCATATCGATTGCGACGTCGTCCACGTGGCACAGCACCCCGGTTTCCGCGCCACAAAATAATAGCAGTTAGTGCATACTGTGAGTATCCCGCGGAAGATGTGTACGAGGTTGTCCGGCTGTCAAATGAACGCGTTGTGCCGTCGGTTAGCGTGTTGTAGCATATATTGTACGACGGGTGGTAGGATCGGGGCGCGAACGTCCGGGTCGGCGATGGGTTGCTGTTGCATGGCGAGGCCACGGCGCGCGTCCGGTAGAAGTGGTTCTAGCGCCACATGCTCGTTCACGTGGTCGCGAAAACACAGTGTTAATTGCACATAAGTAGGGTTGCATGTTTCTGGCCGCGAAAGCCCTTAATCGGGCGATCCATGTTGTGAAGCGAGGCTTGAAGAGGGAAGCTATGCCTTCCTCGTTGCAAAAAACGGTGAAACGGCGCATTGCGGTGCCGTAATTGTCGTAGGTAATGTGGGCGAGGGAGTTGGTCGAGCACGAGGTCGCCCATGTCGTATGTTCCTACAAGTACTCCGACGTGGTTGCGCATCGAGCCATGCCAAGGTGCGTGGGCACAAGGCTCGATGAGCCGGCATTTGACTGGCGTTGTGAAGGTGTTGTTGTCCGATGTTGTCCACACGCGGCTGGGTTGGGACGCGGGCGTACGGGTGGTAGGGGCTGTGTTGTCCTCCTACGGGTACGCAAGAAGAAGTGGCGATATTTTCTTTTGTAGTAATCCTTACAGGTAGTTTCTACCGCACCGTATGTGAGGCCTCCTACCCTCGGGGTATATAGTATATTTCGTGTAGTTTTATTGTATATAGAAATGCCTATTGGTAGAGATCTACGAAATGTGCTTAGAAGCTTCCGCGTTACGCGGCGCGGTAGAAAAAAACGCAAAAAAACGGCTGCGGCAAATAATATGGCGCGGGTGAAACAAGGCGGGGCAGCCGAAGATTTTATAGCCCTCCCTATATGTTATAGCCCATCCCTATTATAGCCCAATTATATATTATAGCCCTCCCTATATATATTTATAGAAATATTTTTGCGTTGATTAAAGATATAATAAGAACATGGTGAGAGCCGATTTTTTTATGACCTAATGCCTGCTTGATACTTACAATGCTAATACACTCCTCCACAAAAGTCCGGACAAGATTTCGCACCCTGGCAAGTAGAAAATGTAACCATGCGTCGATTTTATTGACAAGTATCCTGAAATCCCAGGCAATGCCTTTGCGCGCGCAAAATGGAATGCGCCGACAACTACGAGGGGCGAGTTCAAACACTGCCGGGCTTGTGTACTTGGGGTTATCGCGCCCGCACCCGTGCGGCACGCTGTTTCAAACAGCCGCCGTGCTGGTTAGACGAAAAGAGTACCGGGCGCACAACGCCGCAATATGAACGTTGATGCGACGGTCGCGCAAATATAATGCAAAGGCGACGGAGGGAGGAGGTGTTGGGCAGGCCGCTGTGGGGGAAACGCACGAAATCGCGTATGTAGACGACTTACCACCGATATGCGCACAACCCAAGGGCAAGCCGCTTTCGGTCATAATGTACAAGCGATCATAACTTACTATCATATGGTGACTTACTTTTCAATAGGTACCTCTGGACGCGGCTTTTCAATGCGCGTCGAACGCATTTTATTTGGACTTCTTACACCCACCAATCGATTTGTTACGAATTTTTTTGTAATTTTCGAGTTATTCGGGCAAAGCTGAGCCGCACTGCCAAGCAACACCCATCGAAGTCGGCTCACCTCATGAGGCGATTTGTGCGGGGTTTGTCAATATATGATTACCAATTCTTCAATCCTATTGACCTCCGAGCCTAATTCCCGAGACGTGCCACGCGTGGGGCGGGTGTGGTTGGCACAAGTACATACCCAAGCATTCCAAACACCACCGTCAACGTGATGCGTCCCTAACGGCCAAGTTGGACTTCGCCCCTCCCCTAAGCCAATCGCCCTCGCAAGTTTACAACGTGCAGTGTTTAGATCCAAACCTGCGTCATGTGCGTTTTTGCTCGCTTGCTTTCCAAAAAATCACCCGTGCCAACGGCGTGAACTTCCGTGCTCTATTCACAAACCCGCAAACCAAACCTCGCGCATTGAACACGGCACCCACGCCTCCAAACCCCCTCCTAAAAGCCCCCCAAAATAAAGTTATGTGGAACACAGATTAATATGCAGCTTGGTATGAGCGCTTGAGCAATGCCCAAACGTGGCGCTCAGAATGACGTGTGTAGTTCAAACAATTTCCCGGGAATTTATGGGCTTAATTCGACAAACTCCACCGACAACACCCGCTTTAAGCTGATGTCTAACCATCCCGGATGGCGGCTTACTGCTTGCTTCTCGGCTCTCCTACAATTGGGTGGCACTCGGGTATCGTCGTGCTTGACGTGGTGAGAGGGGAGCGTGTTCTTGACTAGCTTATGCTTAACATAATGCATGTCCGGACTTTTGTGGAGGAGTGTAACTTATGTTTTCGTTCATGACGTAATCAATTCGCAATTTTTTGAAAGACGAATAATAAAAGACAACCGTGAAAAAATATTTGTAAAACGGTTTAAACACATTTTACGGAATGGACAAATTCAAAATGATAGAAATTCCCAATTTTAACAAAATTTCAAATGCTATTGTTTATAAATGTTGTTTTTGTCTTGATAATTCCAATTCATCTTAACTGATTCCATTTATCTTGACATGAACAATCTTTATGAATGTTTTTTGGTTAAAAAGCTGAACCTGAAAGCGAGAAATGGGTCGAAGACACATCAAAGCTCGCATACTTTACCACGACAAAGACGAAAAAAATGGTAAGGGCCTCCAATAGGTTTCAATTTTATTTGTAAGTTCGAGTATAATTTTTTTTACAAGAAACATAACCTATTTTACTTAAAACATGCCTCACAAGAATGTAATACATATACTTTGTATACCGACCTATAGTCATATATCAAATAGGAGATGCTTGAGTAAAAAAGCCCAGCAGGCTACAACTGTCAACTCAATGGTGACCTTATTAAGGCCGATATTAGTTTCGAAGCTGGGGGGTTACGATAGATGCGAAGAATGTCAAGAAACGTGTCTTTTGACTCGGTGTATTACACTATTACAACAAACTCCATACTTTACGAGCCTAGGTTTTTCGACACGCTGCGTAGAAAGACAAGAGGATACTTGAAAGGCATAGGAAGAAGCGGCATGGCTTTATGCCATCCGCGTGTAGCGGCAGACAACACGCTCCAGGCATTGTCCGCATGGACGACGACGGATATAAAAAACGAAGCCATTATGCGCCAAAAGCCCAATAACTTTTACACATGCATCTTTTCATGGGCGCATGCCCGCTTGGCTACCTATGTAAACACCGGCATATATAAATAGCATTACTAGTATGATTTCTCTTTTACTATACATCATGTACGCATTCGCTGAAAGCGCCTTCAAAGGGGCCGACCACTGAGTAATGTTCAAACACATGCGTGAACTCGGCATGCCCACCTCCTTTGTCAACACATGCGAGCAACCCTACGGAGTGTCTACCACCAACTATATCACTCCTCGCGGCACTATACACCATACATTGACATCAACAAGGGTTCACCACATGGCGACACGATGTCAGTGTTTCTAATTACCGCCATATTTTTTGAACCCTTTCTCATATGCCTCACTGTTGAAAGTCGTGGCTTCATCCCCGGTCTCAAACCCGCAAGCCCCCCCCGACCACTATCCGGCGGGGGGGCTACCCGGGACACGGCTTTGCGGACGACCTAAGCCTAGCCACGGGCTCTATTCTCAACCTTCAATTCTAACTTCAAAAACTCTCCATCTTCAGCGAATACACAGACCATGATGTCAAAGCGAAGAAATTCAGCGCTGCCGGGGCCCTTTGGCACAGCGGCAACGCCGTCTCTATGTCCAACAAAGCCCTCCTCGACCACCGCCTCGCACACCTCACAATTAACGTCTAATTGAATTTGAAATTAAAATGTTCTTTGGGCACTCGCTTTATCTGCGACCTTGCGATTTGGGTTTACGATTTGGGGACTTGCGATTTGGGTTTACGCCATGAACAATTATTTCCAACCTCTCCATTGGCAATAACATCACATTCGAAATCAAACCCGCATACAATTATGATTTTTCTTCTATAATTATTTTATACATACAAGTAGGAAAATTCAAATCTCGCGTTTCTCCACGATACGCGGCATGCTCCATCCGATACGAGGGCGCTGATCAGCCGAGCGGGTCAACATATTCTTGTCGAGTCATGCCTACTTGCCCCCCCCCCCCCCCCCCCCCCCCCCCCCCCCCCCCCCCAAAGCTCCGGCACGACCGGAGTCAAACAAGAGCAGGGATGCCGGAGCTTTTGGGGAAGGGGGGGGGCGGGGAAGCGGAAAACCCCCTCGGTCAAGTCATTGACGGTCCCGTCTCGATTCATGCACCCCTCATCCGAGATAAGCGTTGCTCCTCCCCCCGTAGCTCGCCACATAGCCTAGTTGTCCTTCCTCCTTGGGGAGCATGTGAGAAGAAAAGGCCAAAGCCTCACATCGTGTCCGGCTGGCGCTCCTGCCTCCTTGCAAAAGTTTTCTCATGTCTCCCGGTCTTTCGCCGCGTGGATTTCAACACATGTGTGCTCGCGTTGTGTCCGTCCGCACCCTCCCCCGATGGTTTACGTTGTTAGGGGGCCGCTTGTACGAACAGTGTGTTGCTATGATAACCCAAGGAACACAACTTAAGGCAACATGTCGATATATGGGTACCGACTACGGGAGGGTTTGGTTGAACACGCGGATCGAGTCGCCGCTCCGCACCAAATATTTGGTAAGGAAATATTTACTTAAAAACCCTCCGTACCGGGTTTTTCCGGCGACGGTCGATCCTTAAGACCCCCGCCGCTAGACCGTGTCGCCCCTCCGTCTGCGACCCTCCTTCGGCATGCGCAGCTCCTCGCCTCGGCCCCATGGGAGACTCGTGAGACTCAAATGGCTGGTCAACTGTTAGCGAACGCCATATGTTGGCGTTGCTTCCGAGCTGTGCGCCGCCAACTCCGACGCCCGCCGCCATCTCAGATCCGCCCGTGCCTTCCTCGCCGACGAAAAGCTCATGAGAAACATGCCCCGCCCGTGGGCATGAGAGTACTCGAACAATATCTAGCCCCGAAAAAAAATATCGGGCAAGCCGGGGGGGCGATTGTGTAGAAATGATATTTCTAAAAGCCCTCCGTACTTAGGCTTTTCGACAGCTGCTTATACGCGGCTCGCAGCCGCCAGTTTTCACCCCGCCTAGCCCCCAACCGTGCCGGGCCTGGCACAGCCATATGGTTACCAACGTCAGCCACGAAAAAGCGGGAGTGAGTGCCGACGGACCTGCGAGCTCACCCCTCTCTAGGGCCGGCGCCGCTGCGCCGCCGGCGGGCGCCAATTGCCGTCAACAAGATGCCCACACCGCTCCCAACCCTCTTACCCACAGAAAACTAAACAGTCCTCGGAGTCGAACTCAAAATCTCCCTTTCATTTTCCGTACGTTCCCAAGACCTACGCAAGCATGCTTCGGCAGCGCCCGGGCAAGTCACTAACGGAGTACGTTCACTTCATGCGTAAGTCATTCGATAACTACAATTGGACGTGTTTACATATCCCTCCGTAGGACTTCTAATGGACACATGTGTACGCTAGACTCCGGGGGAGTCTTGGCCCTCCACCTGTAGGTGTTCGCGATAGGTGTTCGCCGCTCAGTCGCGATGCGATGCGATGGGTTCATATACACAATATGTTCCTATCGGGTACCGACTTTTGGCGGTACTTGGATAAGGCGTACACCTCCGTTCCGGGAAGCGGCGGTTCTATCCCCCTTCATGCCATTCCGTGTGTACATGGATTAACAGGACGCGTGTAAAATGATCGATGGCTCAACAAGCATTCATTCTCGCCATTCGGGACTCCTCATGGTGCGTGGCATTTTCAACACATGCCCGTTCGGACAAGCAAACAATGTGTCTTTAATGCCTTCGACACCGATTGCCTCATTTCAACACACGACGTAATGTCCAACATCCCCCACCTTGCCCAAAATATGGAAGAGGAGCTCCCATGCACGGATCTACCAGCCCCTACTAGTATTGCCCCACCAATCTCTGCGTTTGTGGCTGCTGGTCGTGGCTCCCATGGGGGACGTGGTCACCACGGGCGTGGCGGTCGTGGTGGTCGCTGTCTGCCAAACAAGTGTAGTGCATGTGGCAGCTTGGACCACATCCTCTCGTCATGCACAACCTCTCATGCCGCAATGTTTATGCAAAGCGAAAGATGATTATGCATAAGCATGGCACCCCCGGCACCAATGTTTCAACCCACGCTATCCTCCTGAGTGACTTCCCTCACGACGACCCTCATGAGACTGCATCGGAGGACATGCCCACACTCGGGGAGTTCACCGATGTTTATGATGTCAAAAAGGTGAGTATATCCTTAACCTCATTTGCTTTATCATCCTCCTTCACCCCCGGCTGCCACATCTCAGCATTTCGGGTAGTAGATTCAGCCTGCTCGATCACTCTCAGTGCGGTTCGCATCGATTTCGTTACGTTCGAGGCACCCTCGGGCCCTTCTCGGGTCGGCGGTGTCGGGGTTGACGTCAAGGGCAATGGCACTGTCTAACTTGCCATTCCCCTTGTGCATGGTAAGACTATCAATCGCACTATTCACGCACGTTATAGCCATGACCTTTCATCGCGGTCTGCCCAGCGCATTGGACGCTTGTTTAGCGTTGGATGCACTCACATTGCGGCTGCGAGTTTCTAGTCCCAACATGATATGATCTTGGACTCCTCTTGGTCCCCACACGAGTGGGTGTGCTCAAGCCTTCAGGAAACGACCTCTACCTACTGAACCACAAGACAACACACGAGGGAGCACCCACCGTGGAAACCTCAGCCGTAGTAGGCGGTAGCGTAGCCCTGACCCGTACATTGTGACCGTGTCATGTGGCACCACCGCTGTGGGCGCCTTAACATGCATAGTCTTCATGCACAACATGACCATGGTGTTCTGTCGATTCCGTCGTTACCGGGCTCTATAAAAAACTGTTGCATGCGATTCTTGCATGTTGTACAAAGCTCCGCAATGCACTTTCCTTTCACAAACCGGCGCACCCACTCATGAGCCTGTCGTGATAATATATAGGGTATGTTGAATGTCCCCTTCCCTCATGGCCTACACCACCACCTGCTCGTAATTGATCACCACACCAATTACATGTGGGTGCAATTCCCGAGGTCGAAAGATGACACGTGCTCGCATCTTGAGTCCATCCTTAAGAAAATCCGCCATTTGCACACACGGCACCACTCGTCTTCCGGCGCCTTCGCTCCGGTTCTTAAATTTGACTCCGTGTTCGAAGCCACCGCGATTCGCCTTATATGTCGTCGTTAATTAGGTGTGGATTTCAAGTTCTCGGCCCCCTTCGCTCATCACATGCCCGGCAAGGCAGAACGCCCGTGTCTCACACTCAAAAACAATGCATTTGCGATGCCGCATAACATGTCCGTTCCGAACTCCATGTGGTCGTGCGCTATCAACACCGTTGTGTAAATTCGCAACCGTACGTTTAGCCGCGCGGTTGGTGTCTCCGGTGGTGTTCTATCTCACCCTGCTCCTCACGTTGAAGGAGCCAGACGCGTCCAAGTTTCTTTTCTTGGGGTGCATTTTCTTTGCAAAAGTGTCCAACAAGCTCCGTCGTAAGCTTGGCGAGAAAGCGCTCCGCGGCATCATGGTCGGCTACCCGCTTGACCCTCCGGGGTATCACATCTACAACCTTGCTGCACGACGCATAACCACGTCGGTGCATGTTGTGCTCCCGGAGGGCGTTTCAGGATTTTCACCTTCTGTGACTATCGATTCATGGATCACGTGCGGGTCCCACACGGACGGTGACCGCGGTCTAGCAACCTAGTCACACACCCTTGATCTCGACACGCGTGATGTAGACGAGGACCCGCGGTTGCCTGACCTTGACCGGCTACGCCGCCTGCGTTCCCACCCATTCGCTACGGAAAACTTGTGGCTCATCTGTCCGACCACCCTCGCGTGTTTGTCACCGCGTGCTGTGACCCTAAGCATGGCAAAGCGAAAAGGACGACATTGTCGAACATCCCGACGTGGCGAGGTTAATTACTGGCCTCACGCATCTTCTTGCGGGCGCGGCGACCAGTGACATTACCCTCATATCGGCCTAAGATTGCGTCGAGCCGACATCGTACCGTGCCGCCATCAACAATGCACATGCATCGGAATGGCAAACAACAATGCAACAAGAGTATAACTCCCTTATGGACAATGGTAAGTGGGAACTCGTCGACCTCCTTGTTAACCGCACGGTCGTTAATTGCATTTGGATATGCAAGATCAAGTCGGACACAAAGGACGAAGTCTCTCGCTATAAAGCTCGCTTCGTGGCCAAGGGATTCAGTCAACGGGCGGGTTTGGACTGCACTAAGACCTTCTTGTCGGTCATCCGGATGGCTAGCCTCCGACTATTTTCGCCATAGCCGCCGCCATGGACCTCCACCTCTGTCAACTTGACATCGAGACAACATTCATGTATGCCCCCGTCAAAGAAGATGTTTGCATCCGCCAACCGCTCGGTTTCTAAGATGGCACGCATAGTGTGCTACCTCGAACGCTTCTTCTACGGCCTCAAACAATCCCCCCGCGAGTTTGGTCGAAATTGAACTTGTATTACATACAACAATATCGGCAAGCTGGACCGGCTCTGTCTAACGGCCATCAATACTCTGCACCATCTAGGATACTTAGGAGAACGATTGGGCCGGGTACTCTTCGACCAGGTACACCTATCGACACACCTATCTGTGATGTGCCGACGTTCCCTGGAGGTTTAAACCCGCCCTCTCGTTCTTTATTATCATAGATAATATATCATCTCTACCCGAACAGTATAGCAAGGCGGGGCATTAATTTAAAATCAATAGTACGGGTATTCGGTTAGTGATCAGGACGCGGGTTATTTAAAAAAATTGCAAGATGAATCCATCATGAAAACTCAGCAACTCAGCGCAAAAGCAGCGCCGTCGCTAGCGGCACTGTCGCGACCTTCGTTCCACCGAATGACGTCAACGTGCCAGAATCCTTTTCCGCAATTTTTGCCTGTCTTGGTCTACGTGCGTGGTGTGGGGTGTTAGGCACACGGAGTTTGCTCGTCGCGAGGAGAGGCAGCGCGGTGGCACCTGGCACGACACCTGCTGCTGCCAAGAGAGCCAACGCGGCGGCTGTAATCGAAAAACCACCGAGCCGCCCATCAACAAGTCACCACAGCCCCTGCTGCGGTGCTGCTAATCCATACACCTCAACACCAACAGTCGCCCTGAGACACCACTTTTGACTACCCATCACTCTGCGTCGTGCTTAGATATATCTGGAAGTCGACTGTGCTGGCAGGTAGTTATTAGTGGTATGGCCCCGAAGCTGCAACTCGTCGCCGCGGCTTCTCGTGCGCTCAGCTCGCGAGCGACAGCGGTGACAACGAAACACCGGACGAGCGAGGCCGAGATCCAGCCGGTGGTCAACACGCCCGAGAAACGCAAGCCGGGGCGGCCTAAGAAAGTCGTGGAAGGTGCTCACTTCTAAATATCTCCTGCGTCACCCCCTCGACACTCTCGACGTCGCAACACCGATAATCTTGTTTACGGCTTTGCCGTTTTTCCGATTCTAATGTAGTATAGTTACTCCACGACTTATTCGACTCTGGAGCTATCTATCTAGCTGGGTGGCGTGCTATTCTTACCAGCGTGACGGTATGTGTGTGCGGGCGCCGCAGGGCCGTCCTCTGCAAACGGGTCAGCTGAGAAACGAAAACCGGGGCGACCGCGAAAAAACCCCGAAGGTTCGTCCATCGCCCCGGCATAACCTCGACGGCACGCTGTCGCTGCGCACAAGCATAATTTTCTCGCTCACGAATAGCATGGAGATCGAGCACATTCCTGGACCTCGCTAACAGGTGCTTCCGTCGAGGGCGCTTCCGCTGAGAAACCCAGAGCGGGGTGGCCTCGGAGAAGCGCCCCCGTGACGGTGACGGCCGGAGAAGAAGGGGTAGAGGGCGGTGTTGGGCGTGGCACAGCAGCCACTGCAGAGAGTGGCAGGCTCAGCGTAAAACGACAGCGTGCTCCTTCCTGCAAGTTCCTCCAAGGTTTCCCTCACTTTCTTCCTAGTCTCCAAGGGTCTATACCATCATACTCACCATAATCGTCATTATTCTCCCTTCACCCCTTATTCCCCTTCCGGCTTTCTTCATTTTCCTCTGTCTTAAATGTTGTGTTGTGTTGTGTGCTCAGCTGCAGAGGCGTCGTTTGCGGAAGAAGGGGTTGTGGCTGATGCGCGTGGGCGCAGGCGGCCGCGCAAGAGCCTGGATATGAGCGGGAATGGGGCTGTGGCTGTGTTTGTGGGGAAGGGGGCGGTGGTGGGCAGGGGAGTCACGGCGAATGGGATCGCAGAGGAGGGCGGTGATGCTGGAGGGTGTCAAAGGGGGGCGCGGTGGCAAGGGGGGGACGCAAAGCCGCGGGGAAAACTGAAGGGGGAGCCGGAGACGGAGGATAAGGTTTGGCTAAGGCGCCTTGCTTTTGCATCGGAGTACGCGCGGCAGTGTGTGTGTGTGGGGGGGGGGGGGGGGGGGGGGGGGGGGGCGCGTGCGCATGTGTGCTTCAATATGTAGGTGTATGTGCGGTTTGTTCGAGAATGAAGTTAAGTTTGTGGGGTCTGTCAATGCGTGTATATCGCTTTTGAACGTATGTATGTGTGCGTGTGCGTGCGTTTGCATGGGTGCTTCAATATGCAGGTGTAAGTGCTGTATGATGGATTAAGTAGTAAAGTATGTGGGGTCTATCAATGTATGTCTGTCGCTTTTGCACGTACGTGTGTGTGTGTGTGTGTGTGTGTGTGTGTGTGTGTGTGTGTGTGTGTGTTTGTGTGTGTGTGGTTGCGTGCGTGCGCGCGCGTGTGTGTGTGTGTGTGTGTGTGTGTGTGTGTGTGTTTATATATTTGACGGTTGAGAGAGGTTATGTGTGTGTGTGTGTGTGTGTGTGTGTGTGTGTGTGTGTGTGCTTATATGTTCGACTGTGTGCGAGGAGTGAAAGAGAGATTAGGTGCGTGTGTATGGGGGGGGGTATGAGAGAAATGATGTGTGTTTGTATGTTACTGTGTTTGAGGGGTGAGAGATATTGAACGTGTGTGTATATGTGTGTGTATTTATGTACGTGAGGGGTTAATGCAAAATATTGCGTGCGTGTGTGCTTATGTGTGTCTGGATGTGTGTGCGTATGTGTGTGAGGGTTGAGATGCAGATGATGTGCGTGTGTGCTTATGTGTGTGGTTGTGTGTGTGGGGGGTGAGAGGCAGATGATGTGCGTGCGCGTGTGTGTTGTTTGTGAAGGGTAAGAGAGAGATGCTGTGTGTGTGTGTGTGTGTGTGTGTGTGTGTGTGTGTGTGTGTGTGTGTGTGTGTGTGTGTGTATTTTTGTGTGTGTGTGTGTATTTGAATGTGTGTGAAGTGTGAGAGAGAGATGATGTGTGCGTGTGTGCGTGCGTGAGAGAGAGGGATGATGTGTTTGAGAGGTGAGAGATGTTACATATGTATGTGCGTGTGCGTGTTTGTATGTGTGTGTGTGTGTGTTTGTGTGTGTGTGTTTGTGAGTGTTTGTGTAATTTAGGGGTTAGAGCGAAAGATCATGTGTGCGTGTTTTTGTGCTTACACTATTGTGTGTGTGTGTGTGCATGCGAGGGGTGAGAAGTAGATGATGTGCGGATGTGTGTGTATGAGTGTGTGTGTGTGTTTATGTGTTAGAGGGGTGAGAGGCAGATGATGTGCGCGTGTGTGTGTATGAGTGTGTGAGTGTGTTTGTGATTGTGTGTGTTGTTTGTGAGGGGTAAGAGAGAAATATATGTTTTTATGTGTGTGTGTGTGTGTGTGTGTGTTCGACTGTGTGTGAGGAGTGACAGGGAGTTGATGTGCGCGTTTATGTGTGTGTGTGTGGGGGGGGTGAGAGAGATTATGTGTGCGGGTGAGTTGGTGTGTTTCAGGGATGAGAGGTAGTATTTATGTGTGAGATGTGGTTTTGTGCATGTGTGTGTATTTGTTTATTTGAGGGGTTAAAGAGAAAGCTAATGCGTGTGTTTGTGTGTGTGTGTAGGTGTGTCTGTGTGTGTGGGACGTATGAGAGAGGATGTGCGTGTGCTTGTGTGTGTTCGTGTGTGTCTATCTGTAGATTTGCATCTTTGCCGTGTGTCAATTTTCTGATGTTAACTTAATATGGGCGCACTCGTGAGAGGGGAGGGGTTAAAAGTCTAAAGGCGTGGTGCTGGGCCCCTTGACAGTACGCTGCAGAGCTGGTCAGGATCAAAAAGGCACTTCAGAAGGTCAGGCGGGAGCACGCGCTGTTGGAGGCCTACGAGGCAGACGGGTGGCGAGGCGCGAGGTGGGGGCAGGCTGACCAACCCCTCCCTTCCACCCTCCTACCACCTTTATCCTACCATCTTCATTTGCTACAATAAGCATCTCCGGCTGTCGATCTGTCTGTCTGTCTGTTTTGTTTTCAGTCAGTCTGTCTGTCTTTCTGTCTGACTCTCTGTCTGTCTCTGCATTATCAACTTGATTGTGTTTGGTACGGGAAATGCGAGCTCGTGGTTTGGAAAATACATGTGGATGAGCTGGCATCATGAGCTTCTTTGGTTTGGGGGGTGCGATAGATTCCGTTCGTAGGATTTATGAGTACAGGTACTGCTACGCATCGCCATCATGATGGGCAAGCGCGGTGCGTAGTTTGGTACATGTACCCGGACTTCTACAGTGTCGTTTGATTACAGAACGACTGATGTTATTTAAACAGAACGACTGATGTTATTTAAAAATGTATGTATAGGAAGATTGGGTACTGGTACGTGCTGCTTGTACCCCTCATTTTGTCATGTTGGAGTATAGCCCGTACTTGTGCCTAACAAATAAGTAATGCCTTTCTGCTGATTTCGCACCGAGACACACACACACACACACACACACACACACACACACACAGTCACATGCACACACACACACGCGCACACACACACACACACACGCACGCACACACCCACACGCCCCCCCCCCCCCCCCCCCCCCCACACACATAAACACACTTTAGCAAATGAATATAGTAGGATGATATGATTTTGTACGGGTAGAACAGCAAGTCTTTCACATCCGTGCACCAGTGTTCGTACCCGTACGAGCCTCCTCCCTGTCCCTTTCCATTTGAGCACTATCTATTGTATCATCACTACTCCAGACATTCAGATTGAATCTGATAACCCTATTATAATGCTTCCTTGCCATCCACGTCTAACAAGGACTGATTGTCTGTGCAGTCGAGAAAAGGTGAAGCCCGTGGCGGAGCTCGCAAAGGCGCGCGCCAAGGTGCTGCAGTGCCAGCAAGCCATCCGAGGCAGCCTCCGAGTGATGGACGAGTCGGGCGGCGACCGTGCTATTCCGCTGTCGAGCTTCGACGAAGCGGGCGATTTGTCGGAGGATAAAATATTTTGCGCGAAATGCGTCAGCGCCGAGGTCAGCGACCCCTCTCTCCCCCCCCCCCCCCCCCCCCCCCCCCCCCCCTTCCCCCCCTCGCCTTTTTTCCACACCTGACATCTTCTTATCTTCTGACCTGCTTCACCCATTTAACCAGCCCATGCGACCGTCTGCTGCAGTCCACTGATGACAACGACATCATTCTTTGCGACGGCGAGTGCCGCAGGTGTGCTTACCTTCACATGGCTTATTGCCCATGCACTTTTCGCGTTCAAATCAGCGATGCAGAAAATGCACATCAACGCCCGCCACACTCGTACATACACACACACACACACACACACACACACACACACACACACACACAAACACATGCACACACGCGCACACACACACTATAACAAATACGTATATATGAGCACAAACACATACACATACGCGCAAAGTTTTATAAACACACCAAGCGCATAGACGTATATTCACCCCCATACACACACAAATAAGCACCATCACATATGCACCCCTAAGCACACGCATGAGCGTACACCTTAGCACTAAGTACACACATCGTTTAAACACACAGCCAAATGAATTCAAATAAAACATTCAACTATCCACACAGACACACAGGCACGCGCTGCCGCGCTGGATTATGCCGGTCACATCCACAAGCACACACACACACACACACACACACACACACACACACACACACACACACACACACACAAACAAACACACACACACACACCTTCACACACCCACCAAACCCCCTCCCCCCCCCCCCATACACAAAAACTGCAAAAACATGCCTACCTCCCCACACACGAGCATGCTACTGATCCCGGAGCGGAATCCTGCCCTCCTCACCCTGACCCCGTCCTGAATCACTACTGGCATGCTTCTCACCCGTGGCCCGGCAGAGCCTATCACCAGAGATGCCTCGAGCCACACATCGACCTTTCTGACATGGGGGAGGACGACCCCTGGCTGTGCCCCGCCTGCCACGCCAAGGACGCCGCCCTGGCGTTTATCAACGAAGAGTTTGGCTCGCAGTACGGGCTTGAGATGGCCTGGCACCAGGTGTTTCCGGAGGAGGAGGTCAAACCGGTGGCACTGGGCTCCGCCATTGTGGCGAGCGGCTCGGCAGCTGACCTCTTACTCGGACATGACCTCCCGTCAGAGGACGAGGTGCGCAGCAGCCATGCGTCACTGCACACCAACATATCAAGATTTTGTGGTTATTTTTCAAAGTTTTCAATATTTCACTTACAGGAAGCATGGACTGATGAAGTTTGGTTTTGTTTTTGTGGGGCTGTGGTCAGGAGGACGATGACTACCGTGCTGGGCTGAGCGAGGATGAGGGTGAGGGTGATGAGGGGGTCAGCGGTGAAGAGGGGGGGAGCAGCTCTTCGGAGTCAGAGCTTGATGATGAGGAAGTGGAGGTTGACTCTGAGGACGGCGCCATCATACCTGATGCAGAGTCAGCTGGGGCCTCTTTTTGGTGCACCCCTGTTGAAGCTGCCGCTGCCGCTGATGCTGATGCTGCTGGTGATGGTGATGGTGATGTTGCTGGTGTTGATGCTGGGGAGGAGGCAGGAAAGGAGGAGGGGTTGGTACTGACGAGTAAGAGGAGACGGACCAAGGTGGACTACGCGCTGTTGAACCAGGAGATGTTTGGGGACGTGGAGTGTTACGATGGCGAAGGGGGCAGCGACGGGGAGTGGGGGCCCAACAGCAACAACAGTCCGAGGCAACGCACACCGTCAGGGCGCGCGACCGGAAGCAGGGGTCGAGGGGGACGTCGAAGGAGCTGATGGCGAGGAGCATATCGATGGAGGGTCTTCATATTTTTTGTTTTACAAAGAGTGAACGTAAAAGTGAGTAAAATTAAAAGGGCACTATTTTATGTGAGTAGTGTATTCATCTTGCTACTTCTAGTAAGTAATGGCAGGGATGTCGGAGAGGGCATGTAGGGTATCGAGGGTTTTTCCTCGTAGTGAATGTCATGAATTTCCATTCACGGGCAGCCACATTTGCAGCGACACAGCTTTAATAAGAAAAAAATCCCGAAATCATCGTGGTAATGGCATGGAGTATATTGACCAACTTCCTACATTCTTTTAGTCTTACTACTAACAGTACAAGCAACAGGGCGCATCTTGTAAAAGAGCAGCGTATTACTTATTTGGTGGTCTACGACTTGTGCAGCGATGGCGAAGAGGGCTTATTACAGGGTTTCAAAGGGTTTTGGTACTAACATTTCTTTGCGGAGAATTGCCATGGATTTCCATTAGTGACAGTTTACATCGAAATCGGCGTGTTACAATAAATGTTCGACATCAATTGAATGGCTCTACATGAGAGCACAATGTCATGGATTCGAGGAACTGTGTTAGGGCTACTCGTCCCTTTACCCCCAAACAGTAAAGCTTGTGTGCGCATATAAGTATTGCCTGAATACCAAACAACATTGCACCGCTCAAATAAATTGTTGGCAATGCACTTTCGGTATCGTCCCCCAGCCATGAGCCACTATTCTAGTCACCAATTCAGATATCATGTAAGCGGATGATGACTTACCCTAGGACCCAAACTTGAAATTGAATTTCAACATGTAACACTATGCTCGCTGATGTCTCAGACATACATGTTAGAGTTGGGAACGGACAGATACACGGAGGTCGTGCCGGCCCCACAAGGGGGCCGGCTGTGGTGACAAGAGAAGTGAGAGGAGAGAGATGGCGGCCGGCGAAGGCACCGGCAAGGCCGGCCGGCTGCCACTAATAGGGAATAGAGTACCGCTAATAACATAACACTAAGTACTAGGATGACAAATAGCTACCTTGTACATAAGTACTAGGCAACGGGGTGCTAACACTTCATCTGCTGCCAAGCTTCCCAATGACGACATCTCGCTCCGTGCCCCCATCGTGATCTGCACCGAGACTAGATAATAATCATCGCATTCATCATCGCAATTCATTTATCACAACATATCAGTGCATGATTGGCCTTGTTTTTGTTTTTTGTTTTTTTGTTTTTTTTTCTTCTGCCCACAAGCACACAAATAGGTGTTTATTCTCAACTAATTATGTAACGGGTTCCCAATATCTATACTCGTTTGTCTTATATACATCACACGTTATGCATTGCCATACTAATAAACAATACAATAGCATGTTATGTTGCGTGAAGTGGATCGTGACATACAAAGAGGATAATAGCAACACTTATTACTCGGCACCAAATCCAGCCTATTTGATAACATCGCAATCTAACGACAACTACTTTTGCGTGGTATCGTAGGGATTTATTATAAATGCTACGATAAGTCTTGAATGTCACTATCGTTCATTTTCTGCTTCATGAATATCAACAACACAAAGAAAATGCATTAGCTAAGCGTCACATGAAAGCGGTATTGATAAGCTTCGCAGCTGCGCACGCGATCAGAAAATCAGTCGTAAGAAAACCACAAACTAGCGGAACACCGAATTATGGTGATGAGAGCAAGGTTAGCGGGAAGATACCAATAAAAATCAAGCGCGGATGACAATAAAGGCCACCATCAGTTTGCACCGCCAACATAGCACCATGGGCAAAGCTCAGACGGAAGGCGTCAGAGGCGATGTGCACGAGCAATGTAGGATCAACGTGTGATCTACAACAAACAAGCGGGACATGCAATTGTTGTGCTTATCACTGCTACGCCGTGTTAATCTTATCGGCGTTTGTAAATAACACACTAAAATTTCAACCCTCAGTCTTCGTATTCCTTCCATTTCAATACGTATCACAAAAATAGTGAATTCGATGTTGGTTGATATGAATTCGATGTGGCGGGTTTGAAGCTTAAGTTGTTGTGCCTTTCATCAATTTTCTTCTGGGGATTTGAGTTTGTTCAACAATGGCGAAATGCCTTCCCTTTCTTTGCTTTCTTAGTTTCGTTGCAATTCAATGAAAGCTACGAACAGCAAATGAAGCGACTTCATAGATCGCACTCCTTAATCGTTTCGCTCCGTGAGATGATCATTGCTCCTTATCGCATTACTCGTGTGGCCTGACGTCCGGACGGATATAGGACACGTCCGGACGGACATTAATGTATATTCTTGTCTTCATGTTATACTTGACGAAGGTTTAAAGTTGGTGAAACTCCAACATTGGGTCTCAGCAAAGTGTGGTGCTATTAGCACCGTACGGTGCGATTCTCGTGCGACGGTACGGTGTGCACTCACACGAACGTCGCCTAGCCGGGAGCATGAGATAAGATTAGTTAAAGGTTGAATTAACTTTATTGCACTCATTTGTGCTGCTTGCAAAACGCCGCCCGTAGAGGGCGAGGGTGCGGCCAGGCTTACCTGCCAGTCCCATATCCCGGGGGCGCAAAAAAAGATCTAACGACTACAGTCCTCAATCGTACCCGTACTGTCTCAAGGTATCTACTATCCGTCGACTATATCTATTTTTTTTAAAATATAAGTCGACTATATCTATCCACCCGACTTATTCGCAAATAGTATTTAACCAATAGGGAATAAGGATTATATATGGTAAATATATAAGGAAGCATCAGTATAAATAAATTTACGGGTAGCGACAGTGGAGCAGCGGTGACGAGTCGTGTAGCGTTCATAGCTCTGTGTCCCTCTTCTTTTACAAATCCAGAGCGCCCCACAGCTACCCACATCCAGAGCGCCCCGACACTGGACGCGGCAGGCGCCCCAGCATCACGGACTGGCGCGGGAAGTCCACATATACTACGTGCCCAAACTTCTCGCGACACGTCAATCCCTCCCTTCTCCGCGAGTCGCCCGCTCCGTTGTACAGCACCGCAATAAAGTTGCCTCTATAATATTTATCGGTGATATAATATAGCGGCAGCAAGGGTGATGGCGTCGGACTTCAAGGCAGCGCAGGACGGCGCGGTGTCAGACCTGGTGTCGCAACTGGTGACCACCCTCGTGGGTGTCGAGGTACGGTGCTTCCCCTGGTACTCACCTTTCTCATGCACGACGAGTCGGAAATCGAAGGAAGGCGCTGTTTGTCGTGTTGACAAGCCGTGTTCTGTGTTTTGGGTAACACACGCGACGACTGTGCGGGCGGTGTCGGTGTGTAGGAGGGCGAGGAGAACCACGATCTGGCGCTGGAGTACTGCCTGGGCAACCTGGCGCAGCACCGTTTCGGCGACGTCAGCCCGTCCGAGGTTGAGCGCGACTACGAC
>JAPMLY010000036.1:77500-112500 GCA_026401115.1 Tetraselmis chui
GACATGGCACCCACCTCTGTGGCTCGACTCATGGAGGACTTTCTGGCCGCGGGTGAGCCGCCGCCGCCTCCGCTATCCTTTACCCTGCACCATGCGGAACTCTGATGTAACATAACACTCGTAGTCAACGAAAGCTCCCGGGAGTGATTCGCAGCAAAAAATATATTTATCCATCCAAAAACTAATGCAAGCCAGGAGCAAAAAACGCAATGCGTTTGCTCCTCTCGTTTTCTCACACACATACACGCAGACACACACACATGCACACACACACACACATGAGCACACACAAACAAACACACACACCTACCACTTATACGCTCCTGCACATCTCCACACACGCAAAAATAGTCACACACCCACGTACACACATGCACTTCCACATACACACACACAGATGCACACACACACACACACACACCACACACATAAGCGCTTCCACACGCGCAAACACACACAGACACGCACCCCCCCCCCCCCCCCCCCACACACACACACAGTCACACGCACACACACACACACACACACACACACACACACACACACGTCCACAGGCACAGGCACATATTTCCACACGCACTAACGCACATCCATATCCACACACGTACCAACTTGGGAAATTTAGTTTTCGGTGGAACGGTATTTGACTGTTAATCTTAGTCAGAGGCCTCCATTTTAAGCGGACCACTGATGGCTGTTGCTCGTGGCTTGATGTCCCTTTGTTGGCGGCCGTCAGGCAATAGGATTTTGCGCATCCAGCGCTTTGTGACCTACGTCACCAACCACGCCATCGACAACGGGTGGGGCAGTCGACCGTTGGGTGTCACCTGCGCGCCTGTGACGCCCACCATGGCAGCGCTTTCCGCCAACGTAGCGCTCTGTCTGGAGGAATGCATCGCTGCGGTGGAGCCGCTTGGTGAACCCCCCCCCCCCCCCCCCCCCCCCCCCCCCCGCCTTCTGAATAAGAACAACTACAGACCAAAACTAGAGTTAAATGTGTTAGGCTGATATTACAGTTACTGTGATAAAATAATAACTTGCGATGCGCATTGATTCACCTCGTGAGGCTGATTTTGGAATCTCTCACTCACACACAAATGCACACGCATGTTACACATAACCACAGACGTATAAGCACTTCCCCGTCCCTCGTTTTTATGCGCATTCAGAGTGAGGAATCACTGCAGAATTTTGTATTTGCGCAAATATGACATCTTTCAAATACGTATCTACTTTCGTTGACTGAAGTTGCTGTCTTTCCCTTACCGACAAAGGTCTTCCTTGTATTAAGTCGTAGCAAACCCATATCGACGATAAAAGTGATGAAAACCATGTAGACAGTTAATGCGTATTAGCACAAAGAATGTTTGCACGAATGCGAGCCCAACTACTTACGTGTTGTACTGATATGGTCTACGATCTTGCTGCTGCTGCTGGTTTATGACATGTCAGAGGATGAGTTGATGGGTCAGCGGGGTAACACTGTTGGCAGTGGCCGTGGCGGCGGAGGTCTGACCTTGCTCCGGGCGCACACCTCGCTGCGGCCCACATTCGAGACGCTGTCGGCTCTGGAGGCGGTGGTGCAGGAGGCGGTGCCGCGGTCGTGGTGCCCACCCTCGGAGTGCAGCTCCTCCATCCTCAGCTCACTCTTTGCGATGCTCGAGCGCGCCACGTGGCAGGGTAAGGTACCCGTCTAGTTTGCAAGAGTAAACATGGCATATACCTTACTGTTTGCGCTGTATGTAAGGCATATCATGTCACACACAACCAATTAATCCGCTGTTACGTTTTTTCGTATAGTCTCATGTTCCACGCACGTGTGGACTTGACATCACAATTTTTGGGGGCTCATTTTCACTTTTCACCCATGCGAAGTAAATCCACATGTGTTGTGTTTCGGGGCCGAAATATGATTACCTTTTGGGATTGAAAGAGGTAGGTGAAGATGATTCCTTGTGACTATCGACTGTCTTCATTCCTAGACGGAGGCGAGGGGAATGGGCAGCATATTAACATTAACAGACTCATAGCCACCCCTGCTCTGTACCTTTTCGTTGCTCCATCATAATTCATTGTACGAAAGTAAGTTAAACTTGCTTGAACTCGGGAGAGGATTATAAATATATATTTACATCAGTTTAGCTGACCTTTGATTTCGGTGCGAGTGCTCAAATAAACACCGAAAGGTGTTGCGATTCCCCAATTTGCGAATGAGTTGTGTCTGTTTTTTTTTTTTTTCACTTTGTAGTTCCTGTCGCAACTTCAGCCCTACTTTAAACCCGATCGTTACCGCTTCCTTTTCTATGTAGCTCACCTTATTCTTGCTGCCGCTGCCGCCTTCTAGCTGACGCTGCGGGAGAGGTGCTGCTTCTGCGGCTGCTGCTGGGCAGCCTTCAGCCCTATCTTAGCCTGCTCCACACCTGGCTCTTCGGCGGCGAGGTGCAAGACGCGTGGGAGGAATTTTTTATTTGCGCAGGTGACACCCCTTCCCATCTGCGCACAAGCACACACACACACACACACACACACACAGTATCACAATATCGCACGCCTTGAGCACATACAAATGAACACATACACTCACATACAAATGAACACACACTGAGACAGACACACACACACACACACACACACACACACACACACACACACACACACACAAATACAAACGAACACACACACACACACACACAGTAACATCTTCAGGGCTTCAAGTGTCTTTCACGAATTTCAAATGATATATGTGAAGAAAACGCTTGAAATAGAGTAACTCACTCCTGTTTGGTTCGCTTGACTCGCAATCATTCAGACCGCAGTGTGTCCGTGACTTCTGTGGAATTTTGGAGCAAGGCCTTTTCGCTGCGCCGGCTGAGGGGTGGGCAGGGCGAGGGGCAGCTGGCCTGCCCTAGCTTTCTTGCCGGGGTGGCTGAGGGTGTGCTGGCGGCGGGGAAGGCGGTGCACTTGATGACCAACGCGGAGGCGGCCATGGCTCAGGACTCGGCCCTGGGTAGCTCGGGGCGGCAGCGACGGGTGCGAAGCAGCAGCGCGATGTGCAAAGTTCTGACCATCACACCCCTTTCACTCGCTCGAGATAAAAATGCGATCCGTGTTCGACTCTATACTTTCACGTGTTATTCGTTATCTGAGACTTGAGCGAAAGGGTTGTTTCGGCAGAGCTGTGCTTATATAGCCGCTCGTGTGCCTTGATTGTCGGGATCTAGTCGAGTAGTCGTGGTGGCCTTCACTCCAGCTTACGATGACACTCATTCCATTTTTTTGATATCGGTGAGGGCGCATTCTGTCTCGGCTGTGGTCTCGACGGACAGATTTTAATTCGTATATAGTTTCAAGTTGCGCCTTTGCTAAGACGGAAATGCGTCTTTGATGAAGTGTCTTGTAATATCATAGCAAACATGTGTAGCTAGATAATGTACAGTATTGTAATCGGCTCAAAACTGTAGCCTCACTCGTATGCTTGCTTTCCCCGTTCTCGAGGTGACACTTACAGTTTCAGAGCCCTGTCTTTTAAAATGGTGCTCGAGTTATGAACAGTTAATGAGCATATAACGGCACTTTCATTTATTTGGTTACATGTTAAATATTTTTGGATACTGTTCAAAGGTCGTCTTTGTCCGTCGACAGCTGCGACATGAACTCGGACACCGTAGCGAGGCAGGGATCCTGGTTACCGATATAATCTTTCGCCGCGGAGCAACTCGTCGCTAATTGTCGTCGTGGAGATTGAATTGATTCCGTGTGCGCGATGGACTCCTGACTGTATCCTCGGTGTGTGTTCTCGGAAGGTGCTCGCCGCGACGGCAGCGTCTTTCGGGAATCGAGCCTCCACCGGCGGCGCTGCGTCGCTGCTCAAACGGAGCCCGCTGCTGGGCGACGGCGACGGGACCCTCTTCTCGACCTTCGTCGCCGCCGTGAAGTCGATGGTGCGACGTCGAGAGGTGGGCGGGAAAGGCACCGTGGGCGAAGGCGCCTCTGAGCTGCGACGCCTTTTTGCCACCGTTGGCGTCAGCGCACCTTTTAAGTCGCGCGCCCATAAGATCCCACCAACGCTAGAAAACAGTCACTCGCATGTTAGAGATGACTCGGACGAGCTACTGTGCGTAGACAAATCGGCCAAAGATGACAATTCGTGGCTAACGACGGACGTCGTCGACGGGTCGACGGTATTGTTGACCGCTACCAATATTCCGAATGGCGAAGCAGAGACGGCGACGGCGCTCAGTTCCGGCCTTGTCGACTCGTCAGGCGGCGCTTACGACGAGACGGAGTGGCACTCGTTTGCGAGCCCACCGTCCTTTGCTGCCCTACAGATAAACGCCGGAGCAGCCGAGACGGTTACTCTGCCCGTTTACAAGGTACCCTGCCACAGCTTACATACAGTTCAAACTCGAGAAGAACAATGGCCCAAACCGGCAAAGACTTGTCTCAAAATTCCCCTCTGTTCATATTTTGTATGGAGCCTCTCGCCTCTAATTGCGATTTTTCACATAAAACATTCTGTCATTTATGATCACGATTTTCGTTTCATGTTCTTAAATAATGTGTTTGATATCTTCATAGCAGCACTGAAGAATCTCAGTATGCGACATAGTAGAGAAAAGTTGCCCATGCCAAACTAAGAAAGGAAGTTTTAGTCAGGTTGATACATGGAAATTCGAGCGCTGTGCTTAAAGCGGCAGACACTTTACTATTAAAATGTAAGAGAGCGATGCGACATAACAGGTTCACTTGCGTGGTATGCTTGCGCACAATGCCCGTCACGTGCACAGGGCACTGAGGATCTGCTGGCGTGGGGTCGCCAACGAGGGGCGGGAGCGATGGAGCAGTCGCTTGACTGGCTGCCGCTCAGCACCACGCTGTACCTCCCCCCGCCCTCCGTCGTGCTGGAGCAGTGCCTTCTACGGCCATTGCAGCTTCAGGTACGCACAAACCACGCACACTTGGGCACACACACACACACACACACACACACACACACACACACACACACACACACACGCACACACACACACACACACACACACACAAACAAACTCACTCACTCACTGACACACAATTATAAACTCTCTCTCTTTCTCACACACACGCACATACACTCAAATACACACATACACAAGCGCACACACACATACACACACACACACACACACACACACACACACACACACAAAGCACAGAAACAAACAAACAAACTCATACACACTTATAAATATATAAACAAATAAGCAAACACACACTCTCACACACACAGGCACGCACATTTACTCACACGCACACTCTCACACACACACAAACAAACTCAATCACAAACTCACACAAACAAACAAGCCCTCTCACACGCACACATACACACACACACAAACAAACCCTCTCTCTCTCACACACACATACACGCACGCGCGCACACACACACACATACACATACACACACACACAAACAAACTCACTCACTCACTGACACACAATTATAAGCTCTCTCTCTTTCTCACACACACGCACATACACTCAAATACACACATACACAAGCACACACACACATACACACACACACACACAAAGCACAGAAACAAACAAACAAACAAGCTCATACACACTTATAAATATATAAACAAATAAGCAAACACACTCTCTCACACACACAGGCACGCACATACACTCACACACACACTCTCACACACACACAAACAAACTCAATCACAAACTCACACAAACAAACAAGCCCTCTCACACGCACACATACACACACACACAAACAAACCCTCTCTCTCTCACACACACATACACGCACGCACACACACACACACACACACACATACACACACACGCACACTCACGCACACGAACACACACATACACACACACTCATGCAAACTCACTGACAGTCACACACACACACACACACACACACAAACTCACTCACTCACTCACTGACACACAATTATAAACTCTCTCTCTCACACACACGCATATACACTCAAATACACACAATTACAAGCACACATACACACACACACACACAAAGCACAGAAACAAACAAACAAACAAACAAACTTATACACGCTTATAAATATATAAACAAATAAGCAAACACACCCTCTCACACACACATGCACGCACATTTACACACACGCACACTCTCACACACACACAAACAAACTCAATCACAAACTCACACAAACAAACAAGCCCTCTCATACGCTCACATACACACACACACACACACACACACACACACAAACAAACCCTCTCTCTCTCACACACACACATACACGCACGCACGCACACACACACACACACACACACACACACACACTCACGCACACACACATACACACACACTCATGCAAACTCACTAACAGTCACACACACAAACACAAACTCACACACACACATACACGCGCCCCCCCCCCCCCCCCCCCCCCCCCACACACACACACACATAGAAAACTTACTCACACACACATGCTTTTACACACACACACACACACACGCACACAAACACACACATAACATAACATAATTTAAGGTCAACACGACGACATATGTCAACGCACCTGAAATAAGTATCCGTTAGAACGAAACATTACATACTTTAAATGGAAAGAGAATGATTCAATTGTGCGCATTTTTTTATTTTTTTTTGCGAACCTTTATGTACATCTGTCGTCCTTTATTTCAGACGATGGCATTTTTAGCCAAACTTTTATTTGGGCATCTTTGAAAGAAACGAATGAAAACAATAAATCGGAAATATTGTGTACAATTTGCTCAATTTCGACTCCATCCCACTGAGACGACATGTCGTGATCCTGTCTCATGCGCATTTTGGGTTTGCTCTGTGATGTGGGTTGATCACCGGTTGGGCGTTCTGTTGCGCAGATCGAGGCGAGTGGGATGGGGCTGTTGGGGCAGGCGATGGGGCCGTGGGGACTCATGCGCGAGCTGCGCGTCCTCCGCGCCCTCTTCCTCATGGCGTCGCCCGCCCTGGAGGGCTTTGCGTTCGACCTGTTCGAGCGCCTCATGGCGACGCCCGCCAGCCTCGCCGCCATCCCTGTCTACGAGCTGGAGACCATCCTCAAAGTGCGCCCCTTGTCGAATGATAATAGGGTTTGAATTGAAACAGAGCAAAACTCGATTTTGCTCCGCGGGTGCGTATGGTTGCCATCTCTGTCTGTTAGAAGTATTTGTTTACAAGTTAGCCCATCGCTGAGGGAATGGGAATGGGTTCTCGTCTGTGACGACATCCTTGAGATGTTCCTTTCTCGTGGCGCATGTATTCATACGAAAGCAATGCAACACGGCACAACTTGCAGTTTCTCTAATGTCTACCACAAAATTGAACCCACCATGCAGTGGATCAAAATCAACACAATCGTTCCATGCAGCCACTCTTCCGAATCCGAAATTTCAATTTAGATTTGAGAAATGGAGTATGTTTTACAATTTTTTTGTATTATTTACTTATGTCGTTATTTATGTGTACCTGGGTGTTTATGACACCAGCTGTGTGGTGTTTATGAGCTCACAGCGGTTATGGTGACGCGTTCCAACAGGAGACGCTCCCGAGTGGGAGTGCGGATGCGCCGATGCCTACACCAGACAGCCTGGAGGTCCAGGTGCAGTCAGGTCGTCCAAAGGCTACGGAGGCGGCGGAGGCGGCCGCGGCACGGCGGCCACACATCAGCGAGTTGGCTGACCTACGCATAGTTTACAAGGTAGCGCAGGGCCGTCACGGAGCTGCTCAAAATAGAGCACCTCACGTTTGATTGGCGCTGTTGTTTATTTTGCTGATGTTTTGTCGTTAAATGGAGAGTTATTCTTGTATGTTTTTAATTTCAACTCTGATTGTGGTCTGCCAAACCGCGTGGCAGGTCACTCGGCCGCTGGAGCTCATAATCGACGAGGGAGTTTTGGAAGTGTACAACCGCGCGCTCATCTTTCTTCTGCAGGTGAACCCTCCCTTCCCCTAAGTCTGAATATTTGCACGTATATTTCACGTTTGCGAATTGGTCTTCCGTTCTCGTGTAAACGTGTTCACGTGTTGTCTGCTTGCAGTTTAGAATACGCAACTACATTTCTTGGTGTGTGTGTGTGTGTGAGAAAGAGAGCGAGTATGATAGTGTGTGTGTGTGTGTGTGTGTGTGTGTGTGTGTTAATGAGTTTGGGTGTGCGTTTGCGGTTGTGTGTGCTCTGGCGCGTGTGTGATTATGTGTGTGTATGTGTGTGTGTGTGTGATTGTGTGTGTGTGTGTCTGTGTATGTGTGTGTAATATATAAGAGAGCGAGAGAGAGAGAGAGAGTGTGTGTGTTTGTGTGTGTGTGTGTGTGTGTGTGTGAGCGTGTTTTATGTGGTTGTGAGTTTGATAGTTTTTGTGCGTGTGCGATTGAGCGTGTGTTTGTGTATGTGTGTGTATGGAGACAGAGAAAGGAAGATAGTGTGTGTGTGTGTGTGTGTGTGTGTGTGTGTGTGTGTGTGTGTGTGTGTATGTGTGTGTGTGTGTGTGTGTGTGTCTTTCCGTACCTCATCTGAGTTTCATTTTAATTTTTCTTTTTGTGTGCCACCGATGCCCCCTTCAAGGTGCGGTGGGCCCGCTACGCACTGGAGCGCACGCGGATGCAGCTGTGGAAGTCGAGGGGCGTGGAACAACAGCGACGAGGGCCGTCGGCCGGGGCGCCCCGCCTCTCTCCGCAGGAGTACGCGCTCATGCAGGCAAGCCACCCCATACACCCCCTACCTCAAATGACTCAATTGTGTCTCGAGTCTGCAATGTATGAGGTTGTCAACGCGTTTGCAACTTCGTCGCTTTTATATGCCCAATGGGATTCAATTGCAAAAGCTGTGATTTTCCATGGCTACATGCTGTTATGCGGTAGGTCGTTCGTTTATGATCGCGTGCGAGTGACAGACATGATCGCGGTTTACCCGGCGGAAACATTTCTTTTTCCGATATTCACAATTCATACGCCTATATCTGCCCTTTTGCCTCTGCACTGCATCGACTTTGATCATGAGCCCACCCATTTTACTCCGAAATGCCGTTTTTTTTTCTGAATTGCGTCGCTGCACTTCGCAATCTTTCCGTCGCTGACGCCTTAGTTCCCTTCTTTTGACACGAGCGGCATTCGTTCGTTAGTTGTGCTGACACGCACACACACACACACACACACACACACACACACACACACACACACACACACACACACACACACACCTGCGTGCAATATTATCAAGGAAAAACTACTGCTGTCGAACACGACGTTACGCCTTACCTCATTTTCTCTGGTGTTTGACGTTATTTGGCTAATTTACTCACGGGCTGATACTTGCATTCTCGCATACTATGACATCGAAGCTCATGTGGAGCGATGATGCCCCCTCAGAATCAAAATCACACTGCTGCTAAAATGTTTTCGATTTGCCCTTTTGTTTTCGTCACTGAAACGGACGCGTGCAGCATTTTTCGTCAGCTCTTCGTTGAATATAATGTGTATAATTTGGAAATTCTAATTGCATGTGATGGTCAAGCTACACGAAATACGCATTTGGTACATATTTGTGAGTAGGTACACGGTTGTATCCAAAACTCTAGACCCAAACCCTTAATTATTTCTTATGTCCCTCTTTCCTTTGCATCAGACGAGTGTCTTCGCGTGTATTGCATTTGCAGGAGATGGTGCATTTTGTGAGCAACCTTCATCAGTTTGTGATGGACCGCAACCTGTTTGCGTCGTGGGCGGAGTTGGAGACGGAGATGGAGCGCGCGTGCAGTCTGGACGACGCGATCGCCGCGCACCGCGCGTTTCTGGTAAAAGTGCAGCGGCAGTGTCTGCTGCTGCCGGACAAAACTTGGCGGCTGCTAGAGACCGCCATCCTAAACATCCTCACGCAGATCCTGCAGTGGTGCCACATCCTGCAGGAGAAGGTCCACCCCCACCCCTCCCTCGCCAACCCAACAAACAACCCAATACTCACTTTTATGATGATATGACGGACATTATCAAATGCCCTAAATATAGTGTCTGTACCTTTAGCGAATCTTCGTTAGCACTCGATTTTTTTTGACAGCCATAAAAGTCCGACTCTTAATTCAAAATATTTTTATTAATAATTGTTATTGACAAATTGTTTGACCGATGGACTGCATGTATATCATAATGTTACTGCCCATGCTAAAATTCCGCTTGTGTGTGTTTTTGTGTGTGTGTGTGTGTGTGTGTGTGTGTGTGTTTATTTGTGTGTGTCTGTGTATGAGAGGGAGAGAGAGAGACAGTGTTTGTGTATATGTGTTTGTGTGTGTGTTGGATTTTTTTATATGTACGTGTGTATTTGTGTGTGTATATGTGCGTGTTTATGTACGTGAGTTTTTATGTGTACGTGTGTATTTGTGTTTGTTTGTGTATGTGTACTTTAATGTGTGTGTGTGTGTATGCGTGTATATCAGATTGCGGTGGGCGAGGAGAGTCCTTTGGATCGAGAAGCGATGCGACAAATGTCTGCGCTGGGCGTCTCCTTCCGCAACAATCACCGCTACCTGATGCGCGTCTTGCAGGTCAAAACGGTCCGCATCGGCGGCTATTACGGCCTAGAGCACCTCGCGATGAGGCTCAACTACAATTCGTGGTACAGCACCGACTAGCCCACCCGTCCCATATACACCCCTGCTACAAGCTTGCCCTTCTCGCGGGAGTTTGCAGGCGCATGGGTGCGTGGCTGGCATTTTAATAAACATTGACACATTCGCATGTCCGTCTCGTTCGGGTGCGTATGGAAATTGCACTCTGTTTGTTTGTCTGGAGCGTTTCGTGATTGTGTTTTTTGTTTCCATGAAGAAACGGTACATCCACTTTGGGAAAGGCAAACACATTAAATACCTTAGACCTTCTAGTGCGTTGCTGTTGGGCATTTGTTTGAACCAGAGTGGTTTGAGGTTTTGATAGTCTTAAAAATATAGCAAATGTTTTTGCTTTCTGCTATTCCACGAGCGCCAAAAATGTTTGAAAGGGTTTATTCTTGTTATTTTTATTCTTGAAAACTTACGACAGTCATTAGCGAATGTCTTTGTTTCGACAATGTTGTTTTTTTACTTCCTTACCAATCAATATTTGGACAGTACACGTCAAACAACCTGTTGCATCTTCGACAATTTTTTCCAATCATATTTCTATTTGGTTGTCGATTTTAGCTCATCCATTTTGCCGTGTCGCAAATTATCTTGTCCATATCGAAATATTTTGGGGGCTGATCGATTGCGGGTACTGCCTGCTGTCTTCCACTTTTCACCACGCGCGAATGACGTACCGAAGGGGCTGTTCGAATGTATTGATTTAATTATCCTGTGTCTATAGGTATAACTTTGTCAACTTGCTGTCAGTTTATTCTCAACGAGTAGGTAAGCTCATAGTTGTGCCTTATGATAATGCGTTTCTGTTCATTTCACACACACACACACACACACACACACACACACACACACACACACACACACACACACACACACACACACATTGGAGTAAGCACATTAACATAATATGATTCGGTACTTTCATGGCGCGCGTGCTAGGGCCGTTCGTTTCCTGTGTTCAATTCAGGTCGCGTATGGATGTAGTTTCGATTAGATCAGGTTGTGACACTGCAAATTTGTTCGCATCATAAATCACTACATTGTTTTGTTGTCCTCGAGCCTCTATGCCTCTCTTCTTTTCTTTTCACTTCTTCACTGATGGATTCCACTGCTTCCCTTGTGATGATTTTTTTATTAGCGCCCTAGCGACACCGCTCACGACATAAACAGGCGTCAGCAATTCACAGGTTTTAATTAAGAAGGGAGATATTTTGCATTTGGACTTGGCAAATATTAGTTATTTTGATCGCATTACTCAAAGCGAGTCAGCCCTTACTTGCCCCCCCTGAATAAACGACGCAGGTTTTTCTTTTCAACAGAGTATCATTGCTACGAGGCATTCATAAACAGGCGAACGCCCGAAATCGAAACGCCGACAGATAAGGGAAAAAATAAAGTGACATTAGCAACTGACGAAAAGATATTGTGGTTTTACCTCACTTTCGAATCACATTCGCGTTTTAGGTCCTGACAATTCAAAACCATTTCCTCGGTCTTGCCAAGGCACACAACATGGCAGCAGGGCTGACAGTGAAAGGACCATGCAAAGCATGTCATCCTCAGCGCTCGCACCGAAGCATAATTTGTACCAGGTACTCGTCATAGTTTTGGGGGTTGTGTTGCAATCCTAAAATGTTTTATTCGCTATGATGCGACAAGCCGTCGCCACGTGAAAGTCCTTGTTTCTAAGTTGCGAGTCTAATGTGTTGATATCATCAAAACACCGGGTTGACGGAAGTCATGATGCTGGGCTCCGCGAGGTTCGTTGTCGTATTGCCGGGAGTCTGCAGCTCCGCGGTCGCGTTAGCGGCGGTGCCGATGGGGTTCCCGCGCAGTTGCGGCGGCGGCACCGCCACCGTCGTCGAAGTAATCGGCACGCCGGCCATCGAGTCGCCACCGCCCACAAGAATAAAGTCGGGACCCACCAGCGCGAGGTCCCACAGCAGCTCCGCGTAAACGGCGACCGTCGCGACGGCCAAAATTGCGGCGAGCAACAGGACGACGACCGAGGGCGTGTGATAACGCGCCACCACTGCGCTGACGATTCGTAGGCCGACGTACGCGCCGGCGACGCAGACGGGAATATACAGCAGCAACCACTCCGCGGCAAAGTTTCCGACGAGGCCCAGCTCCAACGCCGCCGCGCTCGCCGCGAAGGTGATCATGAAGCTGCTCGTGGCGGTGCCCACGAGTGGATGCTTCCCGAAGAAGAGCAGCAGCGGCGACAGTATCATGCCGCCCCTGGAGACACAAATCACAGCAAAATCAAAATAACACTAATCTTAAGTGTGAATTTTCGGGACTGCAGACGAAAAACACACCGCGCAAGCTACCCATAAATTCACAAGTGCAAGAATGATTGCGATCAATACAATTAAATAAACTGTATATATCTGCTCCTACTAGGTATTTCGCTTTCGGTCTGTCTGGATTATCCGAGCCACATCCATCAAATTGCCAGCGGCTGCTGTTTGACAATGCCACGTCCTCTATTTTCCTTTCACTTAATTCGTTGTCAGGGTTGAGATGTATTTTGTGTCTTTTTCTCCCATTTGTTCACCGTTTATGACAACATGAAAAAGGTAAAGCATCCGTGTGCCTATGTGATACAGCACTCATTCTGAGGTGCGCCACAAAGTTAATGTTTTTTTATCGCACATTTACTGCGGCTTAGCCGGGAAAACAGAAAGATGTCACGGAATGCGCGGAGATTGCACCCGCTAAAAGCACGTGAACACCGAATTTCATCCGGATCATTAGATATGACAATGAATAAATTATTCAGAGTGACCCCTAAATAAACAGTAGCGATAATTAACGGAATTCTGCAATAACATCCCACAAATTATTTCAGTCCAATTCATCCTTTTGTTCTAAATATCTCTAAATCGAGAGGAACACAAGGTGAATGTTTTTTTTTAATTGCGGGGGGGCACAGGCAATAATATCGATATTTCAAATATTTATCCAGCACCAAAATGCATAATAGCGCAACCAAAAGATTAACTTGTTTCCATTAAGAAATATGCCCGTTTATGTCAAATTAATCTGGATTACAGAAATGATGACAAGCACAAAAACATGCAAAGGAAAAAACGCAAAATATGACGAATGTATTTGGTATACACGAGCATCAATTTGTCGCAAAGGTTATGTGGCGCTTTTCACCGCTTCTCTAACTACACGGAAACAGCGTTTTTCAAAATCAGATGTAGTGGTATAGATACCAATGTTTGCTTACAAAAGATACGCGAGGAGGGGGGGGGGGGGACTTACGCAAGGCCGGTGACCTGACTGGCCACCCCGGCCGCGACGATGACTGCGCCAATCCGCGGACTCAGACGAGGCCGCCAAGGCGACGCACCCGAGGGCTCACTCGTCGACCCCCCTCGCTTCCGGTTGAACACGTCCATTTGAACCATCATCATCAGGGACACCAGGAGCGCCAGCGGGATCTGCGGCACCGGCGCGGCTCAGACAGTTTACTATCAAAACAGTCGTAAATGTATGCGCTGATTATATCACAATTCAAAAGTCAGCCCGTCGTTAGACATGAATACATTTCTGATAGTCCTAGAGAGTCAGATCATCATCATCACACACACACACACACACACACACACACACACACACACACACACACACACATTTGTGTATGTAAAGCTTGTGTAAGCAATTACCAAAGTAATGCTTCTGCATTGGACACATGTCAGCGACGCGGATGATGAGCAGATAAAGACAGCAAACACCGTCATCCACCCGTACACGCACCATTGCGCAGTGCATAACATTGGGCGTGACACTATCGCTAATCCTGAACCAAAGAAGTTAATCACAACAGAAGGCCGACTCTTAGGTGAACTTTGCCACCATCCGGGAAAGATGAGATGTATAGAAGTTCATCATACTGCATAGGTTGCTAGTTTCCAAACCCATGAGGTCGCATTATCGTACCGAAAACAATCCAACCGACGTCAACGAGACAGACGCAAGGATTGATAGATAGATTGGGTGGAAATTTCTTACATGTGGTTTATGCTTAGTTAAAATTTGAGTTCCATTTGAAATAATCTTACTCAATACAGTATTTTTTTGTCATTCATTATGGTCTTGTTTTTCATGAGCGCATGAAATAGGAGGAGATGAGCAAGGGCGGTGGCCGGTGTTGGAGGGGGCACCTTGAGGATGTGGAAGGTCCACCAGGTCCGAGAAAACTGTTCGGTGTAGTCCAGCATGTAGAGGAGCAGCAGGTGGACGAGCCACACAAAGAGGAGCTCCGCCAGGATGATGCGCACGGGGAAGCCGTCGTCAAGCGGAGGGAGCGACTCACCCGCGCCCGCCTTCACCTCCTCACCTGTCGTCAAAGGTAACCGCCGAGCTAAGCAACATCACTTTGCGATGACACACTCTGATTTAAAATCCCGATAATACAAAGAAAGCCATTTAAAGGCACCCTTTAAAAATGATGCCCAAGATTCTTGTGTAATTCCCCATCATTACACACACACACGCGCACGCACGCACTCATACACACATATATATACACACATACATACACACACATACACAAGCACACACATACATACATACACACATACAGACACACATACATACACAGACACACGAAAGGTATGTTGATACACGCTTGCGCATATATTTGACACAAACCACATATTTCGCTCAATGCTCAGCTTGTGTATGTGTGTGTGTGTGTGTGTGTGTGTGTGTGTGTGTGTGTGTGTGTGTGTGTGTGTGTGTTGGAGTGTTACAAAGAGTGTATGTATGTGCTCGTGCGTGTGTGTGCCTGTTTATTTGTGTGTGGGGGGTGTTTGTACTTGCGCGTAAATGTGCGCATTTGTGCTTGTTAGTTTATGTGGGCTTGTTTCCATGGGTTTTTCTATTTTAGAGTGCGTGTGTGCGTGCGTGTGTGTGTGCGTGCGTGTGTGTGTGTGTGTGTGTGTGTGTTTGGAGGGAGGAAGGGGAGAGCCCGTGCCTGGGCTGCTGCTTTCGCTGTTCGCATCCAACTCCACTCTCAGTAGTGTCAACCCTCGCTGCACCGTGAATACGACCATGATGGTGAGCAGAGTGGCGAGCAGCAGCAGGCGAGTGCCGCTGGCGAGCAGCAGGTTGATGAACACGCCGCCACTGTATCCCAGCAGCAGCAGGGGCGTGTAGAGCGCCGCCACCGGGATGTCGATCATGCGCTGGGTGGGTGCCTGGCGTTGGGGGAAGAGCTACCTCATTTCTATGATGAAAATGAATGGATTTAACAAATATAAATAAATGTACGGGTGTGCGCGGAATGCGGGGAAATTACAGACATATGATAAGAGAATGATATTCAGTTTGCGGATGAAAATGAGATAATATGGAAATTTGCCGTTGACGTACCAGTGCGGGCGCGGGGTATGGTGATTGTACTGAAATATTATATGGTGCAAGTATTCCATTCGCGAAGGAAAATGATTTTAATCTGACAGATTGCAGTTGACGTACCAGTGGGTGGCGTTGGCTCCACTTGTACAGGGTCACCGTGAGCCCACCCGCCGCAAAGAGCGCATTGCTGAAGAAACTGGCCTCCACAATGTCTGTGGAACCGATGCGCGGAAGCCCGCAGCAAATGGGTGAATAACATTGACGTGCGAGCGCGTGTGTCTGTGTTTCGCGTGATCAGCTGTTTGATGCGGAGAGTGAAAGCGACCTACCAAAGTTGAGCAGCGCCGCGAATAGCGGAACGTAAACGATGCCCATCCCTACGCCCGCAGAGTTCCCACAGGCTGATCCCTGCAAAGTAATTCCAGGTTAATAGCCTGTATTCTGACTTGGCGTGGGGGATCATTTTAAATGTAAGTAGGTCGGGCGAGTCGTGGGCTGTCGCGCGACTCTGAACTTACCAGAAATACGGCGACGAGGGAGATGAGCAGCATGGCCCAGTTCCACAAGTTATCCCAGTTCACGGGGCACGGCATCGAGTGGCAGGGCGGACCCAGCAGTTCAAGATCCAGCGGCGCCCCTCGCATGGCTCTGGCCTCCAACGATAGAGACGCAAGAAGCAGCGCCACGGACGCAATAGTCGCCGCGCCGCGGTTCGACATTACTCGACGCTGCCTGACATAACTCCTCCCGGCTACCGAGGAGCACGGCACCCACGCCGTGGGGCCCATCCGTTGTAAATCACGGTAGTCGCGATAATGTCGACATGCAGATGGCTGGAAATCGAGCACCGAGTGTGTTTGACACTACTGACGTAGCTGAACAGAGACGGTGGCAAAAGTAAGCTGATTTCTCTATGCACAGTTTACAAGTAACGCGGCGGCATTTGTACACTCTACGCGGATGATCCGATACGGCTAGCCGCCCGTTGGCCGCAGTAAACAAACGCGATTCAAGGCTTCCAGGTTTTCAATTGAAAGGTAGCCAGATAGATGATTCCACACGCTGGTCAGCGGCCTGGCGGTGTTCATGATTAGGGACACGAGGATCGGTGTGTCGGCAAGTCAGTCATTGTGCGGAACAGCAGTGGGTGATGGGCATGGGAGCGGTTGGGGGTGTGGTTTTGTTTTTGTGTAGATATGTACATGTACAATTTCTTCCATCCATTTTATACCCGTACTTGTAACTGTAGAGAAATGATTACAAGATATAAACTTGTTGCCTCCACGTGTTGCATTCTCGGCGTGGCTTAATTAAGAGTTTCCTTAGTTTAATCTGCTAGGTTTATGCACAATGTAGTGCTTTCCTTTTGCTGTGCTTTGGATTCCGTGATCCTCTTGTCACTCTTGCCCTCTTGTTTCCCCTCCCACTTTCCCTGTCCGTGCTCATCTGGTTCTTCTTGTAAGCAATAATAAAAAGATATAAACTACAAGTGACGGGATATGATAGTAATATATAAATAAAATTTTTTGTTTACAAGAAGAGCAAGATGAGCACGGACAGGGAAAGTGGGAGGGGAAACAAGAGGGCAAGAGTGACAAGAGAATCACGGAATCCAAAGCACAGCAAAAGGAAAGCACTTCATTGCGCACAAACCTAGCAGATTAAACTAAGGAAACTCCTAGGCCACGCCGAGAATGCAACACGTGGAGGCGACAAGCGGCGCCTCACACGCCGCTCGAGGAAGCACGGGGACGCTTGCGGCCCATGGCGCGGGTGAAGAGCGCCGTTGCAGGAGAAGGCATCCGAGCCGAGGAAGAAGTGGCCTCCACGCCATCCGCAGCGGCGGACAAACCGCGCCAGACGTTGTCCGCGTGAGCAACATGGACGGCGGGAGAGACCTTTCGACGCCATGAGGCCAACAACTTGCCCACATGCATGCCTTTAGATGCGGCTGCATGCTTGGCTAGCTCCGTCAAAAAAAGCCGTGGCGTGGCCGCCAAAAGTACCAAATTCCGTGACTGCAAAGGGAATGAAACGGATGTCGGGGCGACTCCTCACCCCCTACGAGTACTTCTCGAACTTGGTCTTCTCAGCATGGCGGAGAGCGACTTCGGGTGACGGGGGGCTAGACACGCCGAACAAACCGGAAACCACGGCACCAAGGGCAAGTTTTGAGCCTCGGATGCCGTGATAGTGCAATAGACCCACGTCCGCGGGGAGACCGTCGTTGCCGTTGGGGAGTTGAACTAACATCGTGGGATCTGTGAGAACCTCGACGCCAACCCCGAGTGCGCCCCGAACCTCGGAGATGATTTCCGCGAGGGCCGTCACTAATCAAGAGTGAGCGGGTATGGACCGAAGCATCTCCGCCGCATCGAGCCAAATGGTCCGCAAAAGCAGTGGCCCACGCATCGTCCGACATGTCAACACCCGCTGACGAGAACGCACCCCGCATAGCTTGAACCGAGAGGTGGCAAGAAGTACAAGCAGTGGGGGAGCGTAGAGTAGAGAGGATGCGGGATGAGAGTAGGCCGAAAATGCGACAAACCGCGACGCGGAAAACTGCGTCGTAGTGCTCAGGGAACTTGTCACGGAGCTCGCCCATGCGACCCGAAGTAGCGGGTCCGAAGCCAAAAACGCAAGGGCGCCGTGGCCGAGACGAGATACAAAACGCCTAGACTCCGACTGAGCGCGGTTGGAAAACGTGGGAGCGAGCTCCGCGAAGCGAAGCAAGTTGACGCGCTCCTTGATGTCGGCTTGTAGCTTTGGAAAGATGTCCGTGGCAGACGCAGAAAGCGGGGCGAGCGGGACGTCAAGGGACCGAGCAACCTGCTCGTTGTTTGATCGGGCTTCGGCTACGCAGCCTGCGCGAGCCACCGTTGGACGTTGCGGGGGGAGCATCGCTAAGGCTGTGGTTATCAAGGGTTCAGACTCTGCGAGAGCGTGAGAACCGCACGTGGCATCTTAGCGCGCCCACGACGAAGCGAGTTCTAACGACCACATGGGCTCGTTGTCGCCGTCGTCACCGTCCGGTGTACCATGCCTTCCGGATACTGGTGTGGTCATAGCAGTCGCTAACCGTCCATACATGGTCTGCTCCAGTGGAACTTTGTCTTGGGAATCCCCGCGCACGCGAGCATCTTGTGTTGTAAGGAAACGAATAGCTAAGCCCACTGCCAAACCGGCCGCTCCGACATGGGCCGCATCCGCCAAGGCAACCAAATCCCCCACCCCCATGCCTCCGAAACGTATAGGAACAGACATCTCGGAGCGGGTGCCGCGGGGTAGGCTAGCTGCATGAAGGCCCATTATCTCAGCCGCCACATCTAGGGTGGCATTGTCAGCGCGAGGAAGGTTACGACGGTGTCACCGTAGCCCTCGCCCCTGCCAAGACCTCGGGGGATTGTACGGGCAAAGTGTCCGAAGCGGCGGTTGCAATGTTGATGGATACGAAGCGCAGTGTGAGAGTGCCGGTGAGCCGCTAGACCCCTTAGACGTTCGCCGTAGGCCTCATACTTACTTAAGGCCGTTTCGAACACGTCTCCAGCAAAATCGGATGTACCCATTGGCCCCCTCAATATTTTCGTCCCTTCCGTGGAGACATTTACTCCCCGCATGATGTGGCCGTTGGGTAAGTTATGGAAAACATCACCGACACCCAAAGGGGAGTACAAACAGTTGTTGCGGATGGTTACCTCTCATTGAACACATACAATACTTCCTACTTTCCAATATATACTATCAAGATGATGAATTGCAGAAAGAAAGTAGTGGAATTCACAAGCAAAGAAGAAAAGAAATAAAACAAGCACAGAAGCCAAAGCCCTCGGAGCAGGGCAAGAGCAACTGCACCACCCTCATGCAAGGCACCACAAAGGTACAAAGAACTTATCGTGCCATGAAGAACCACGGAATGACGATGCATGAAATCCCGACGCACGTCCCCAAGAAGTAGACGGAGGGGAACATATGTAGACCGACGTACAAACTTCTTCATGCGGGCATAACTTTCGGACCATAAAGAGCGAGAGTCCGCCGCACCCATACTTGCGAAACGTCGAACTAAAACCAAAATGGCCAAGCGATCAACAAGGTCGGTCGCCTTAAGAGCCAATTGGCCTCCGTCCTCAAGAGCAAAGGGGTAGTAGTCATGAACGGACTGAATGGACGGCCTGCCAAGGGAGGACAAAGTGCGGAGGTCAGCATCCATCTTAGCTTGTTGAGCCCTCATCGCTAGACTACTATGGAGCGGAAGCGAAGCCCCCACATCCGGGACATTGGAATTCGTGCGCGCACTAGTGGCCGTTACATCCACAACCAAGTGCTTATGCGGAGCCGCGAAATCCAACCACACGAATCCCAAGGGTAATTTTGGGCGGCCTTAGACCGGATTCGCCGAACCTACAAACGAATATCCCTGCCTTTAATTGCCCCTGCCTCAACTGTGAAGTCCTCTAAAGCATTAACAATGCTATCAAAGAGCCGAATAATGCAATGTGAGCAAGGACTAAGGGGATATGGTCCAAAAGCATGGAGATCGGCGTCCGCTTCCCTGACATGGAAAACGACGAGGTCGTGGAGGAGGATCAAGAGCCTTGTAGAGCACCCGGGGACTCATTGCATCGCGGACACTTTTGGACATGAGAAGCGTGGCGGCCCGGCGTGAGGCCGAGCACCCGATATGGCGCCATAATGTAGCATTTAGAGGGATTGCTAGACTTATGCAAAGCAAGACATATAGACAAAGCCCCACGGCTTTTTCCCGAAACAACACGCACATAATCCGGGGGATGAAATACCATAGATGGTCAAGATAGATACAGAAGAGCGCGCGCCTTAGGAATACGCGAAATGCCGCACATGAGGTGCCCCTTCGTATCACTTGGGCGGGTAAGAGCATGGGGAGTCGGGACTTCTAAGCAAGTCATGCGCGGGGCCAGCGCGGCCGGTCAGACGGCAGGTGAGGGGACAGCTTCAACATCAAGACCCACGTAATCCAGGAGATATAGATTGAGGGTAGTGGCCATAATAGCCGCTAGATCGACATCTGAAAACCCGCCCGTACGGGGGATAGTGGCGTAGGACGAGCACTAATGTACTGCCCAAGCTAATGTGGAGGTAGCAACATTATGTAGTTCATGACGGATGATAGCGTACGAAAGACCTAATGACTCGGACTCGTAATCAATATAATAAGGTTGGCGAGGGTTGCGTCGACTGAAACGTAATGGGTAAGTTTAACATCTAGCGCGAGCGACGGCGCGTTGAGCCCCCCAAACTCCGCGTGGAGAGAGAGAAGACGTGTAGCGCTGTTATTTTGATCATGTGTTTGTACCTCCGGGGAAATCCCAAGCATGCAACCAACCAATAGCTAGGGACAAGCTAGGGGGGGGGGTTCATGCAATAACCGTCTCAACACAACAGCCATAAACACCAAATCGTAGAAATGAACCGAGGCTGCCATGGCCCATGTGCATATTACTTGAACACACGGCGTGCATGCCACTCTTCATCAAAAAAGGAAGTAAGCATAACCGGCGAGGAAAGCAGCAAGGAGCACATCACCGTAATCATACGAGTATACATTATGGCTCACGATGGAAACTGTGATCGTCATCAAATATTAGAATTTGTTATTTACAAAAATTACCAATAAATCGGGTGTTGTCTCAAGGCGCACCCAATAATGCCATCTCAGGCTTAGGATTGAGATTTTACACGGGGGGGTCTCCTTATTCATCCATCTCCGTCCGCAGTAACAACATAATATGAATCATACACGGATAGACAATGTCTATCACTACGATTAAAAATAAAGAAAATCATGTCAATCTCCAATATCTCCAAGATCTCCAAGATGCGCGGTCCGCTTTCGCCGCTCGAGGACGCTGATCATCCCAGTTGGTTAGGATATGGTCGAGTTGGGCATGTCTAACCTAGGCTCATGTGCAGCTCTTGTGGTCGCGCCGGAGCTAGGGGGGGGGGGGGGGGGGGGGGGGGGGGGGGGGGGGGGGGGGGGGGGGGGGGGGGGTAGGCAAATAAAAACCCTCGCTCAGGTCATCAAAGGCCCCGACTCGATCCACGCATACCCCCGTCTGAGATATTAGCCACTCCTTCCATCGCAAGTCTCCACTAAGTATTGCCTCCCCCATCCCTTCGGGGCAGTGGGGGTCACCATAGCCACGACTAGTTGCCGCGTGTCGCTCTTCCCGTCGCATCGGTAATGCCTCGGTCGGCTGCCATTTACTTCCGGCACCGGCTAATCCTTAAACTACCGGCCATACCCTCCCCTTGTGGTTTACGCCTCTAGGGGGGCGCCTATATGGGCGGTGTGTTTTCGTGACAACCCTAGCAAACCGCATGAGGCACTCGTGTTTATGATGGGTACCGACGAGAGGGGAGGTTGGGTGGGAAGGTAAGATCGGGGCACCTACCTCAAAAATGCCGGTTACGGACGTTGTAACAGAAACCCTGCGTACATGGCTTTTTCGACGGCGGGCGATCTTAAATCAGCGCCGCAAGACCGTGCCGCTTCTTTCTCCGCGGTTGTGCTCCTCGCTGCTAGCTCCACCCCTTGGATAGGTATGCCTAATCTAAGGAGAGCTAGTCGACGTCGAGCGAGCACCCTTTCCTAGCGTTGCTTCCCGGTTGTTTATTGCTAGCTCCTACATCCACGTCCTACCGTGGACTTAACGGTACCCTCCTCGCCAAAAATATTTCACAGACACCGCCCCCGCATGTGCATTCATGGAGTATTCAGTCGAGGAAAAACATATCGGACGGCCCGAACGGGTTATCTTAGTGTTGAAGTACGGATATTGTGATTTCCAAAACCTCTAGTACATAGCTTCCCCACAACTACTAATCACGCGGATCACAGCCGCCCGTACCTCGTTATCCCCTCACCGCATTAGGCTTGGCACGGCTAGAGGGTTACCAACGCCCACCGAGTGAAGGTAGAGGTATAGGCCGTGAACGCACCTCCCTCCGGGGCCACCGCCACTGCGCCGCTGGTTGGCGCCGTGAACGTCATCATTTAGAGTCGCGAGGCATGGCACGTCACGGGTAACTACGATCAGCCACTGTGTTTGCTATGCGGTAGAGCAACTTGCATGCCCAAAGAATAACGAGATTTGAACAGCTTTCCACATGAAAGAAATGAAGGGGAAGTTGAGATGCCGGCAAGTGCCAATCGCTTGGTGTGATTAAAAAGGAGGAGACAACGCATAACCACCTCTTCGCTGACGAATTTGTAGCGTCTCGTAGAGATAGCGGTCTTATATTCCAAACACACCACGCGCAAGGCTTTCTTGGGGGCCATGTTATTGCCATGTTCCTTCCGGCGTACGTGGAGTCGACTGAACATGACGTAAAATGTCGCATCGTACAAGGTGCGTATTCTCAACTAGTACATGGTCCACGTGCACATTTAATTTCAATTGTGAGACTAAAAGCAGACGGCCTCATCGCTTCGGCATGTGTGGAGATAGGATGACAAACCGTTAACAGTCGTAGTTTTTGCAAGCGTACTCGCCTCCGTCATCCCATGTGTTGATATAATCGTAAGGTAATGTCTTCGTTCATTTGGCACATGCATGATAATTGTGTTCTCTTTGATAATATAGTTATATCACGGCTTTCCTATTACGGAGGAAGGTCCTTAATCATGGCAGGACAATAGCTAAGGTAGATATAAACATCGATACATTTCGATACTGCAAGCATAGCGAACATACCACCCTTATTCATTAATGGTGCTTTCGATGTTAAAACTTGAGACACATGTATAGTATCACATTGACGGTACTAGTGTGCTTACTGGCCGATACCATAATAAAATATATCGATAAAATCGCGAAACGGGGGACACTCATCGGCGCCTGCCGGCGGTGTAACGACGGCGGCCCCGGAGGAGGGTGCGCTTGCACGTACGTCGGCACCTACCTCTTCCTCCATGCGGTGGGCGTTGGCACTTATGTGGCCGTGCCATGCATCTTACGCTAGGGGGCTAAAAGAGGTACCGGCAACTGTGATACGCGTGATCATTACATGTCGGGAAGCCATGTACGGAGGGTTTTAGAAAACATAATATCCATAGTCACACACACACACACACACACACACACACACACACACACACACACACACACACACACACACACACACACACACACACACACACACACACACACACACACACACACACACACACACACACATACACACACACACACACACACACACACACACACACACACACACACACACACACACACACACACACACACACACACACACACACACACACACACACACACACACTTTCTCTCTCACTATATGTTTTTGCAATCACCAAAATCATGCCATCATTCATCGTGTACCCATCGTAGCGATGCGTTATAGTGCAAGACGTATCCCAACCCCTATCCCAATAAGTGCGCTATACACTAAGTCGATCTTTCCGAATACAAAATATCGCATCTGTCGTACCGAATCTAGTCGAGTTGATGGTTAGGAGACACACCGATAGTTAGATACACAAAGACACACACATTTTAGCAAATTAGTATACGATTTATGTATTGTATTCCTCGCCAATCTGATTATTGATTACGAGTCTGAGTCGCTAGGTCCCATGTACGGTCTTATCCGGCAGGAACTAATGAATTTTGCTACTTTTGCTTTACCATGGGCGGTCCAATTGCGTAGTTAGTATGATACGATCTCTAGTATGGGCGGATTTTCGGAATTGGATCTCGTGGTGTTGACTAACACACTAAATCAAGACATTACCGATATTATGTCGGGCTTGATGTGGAGTTGACAGAATCTCCAGTTAACAATGCGGTGGCGCGTGCTACCCAATTGACTTGCCTACAACTTCCGACTCCCGACGTTGTCACTCGCTCGGAAGATTCCGGGGGCCACATTAACGGGGCATTCGTGGATTCTTCGTGCCCGGGCCTACCTTGACCTATTGTTGTTGACCTACCTAGACCTTCCCCACTGTACTATATGAGGGTGATTTCTGGTGCGGGTCGCGGGGCTTAGGCTATCTTTTTGGATTCGCATGAGTCCAATTTTAAGGTGCCATCCGATTGCTATGCGCACCGGGTGCTTGGCCTCGCTGCGGAGCGCGCCTCTCATGTTCGGAAGTGCCCTCGATGAAATGAGGCTCCCTCATAGTCTAGATCTTCGTCGACGGTATCGGGCACCTCTATGTTGGGTGAGCGTTCCACAATTGCTATGCTTATGGACCACACCTCCATGTGCCCGTGCTCTTGGTACGTCATCCAGCTCCATGCTCGGATTGTCCACGGGCTGCTTGAAGAGGTCATGCTTGAAGCGGGGCTACAAGGGGTCGGACTTGTTGTAGGAGGTCCGCCGTATTTGGTCGGAAACTTCTCGAGATCCGCTTGGGGATGTGATTTGGCTAGACTTCATGGCTCCACACCGTCATCTTGTTGGTGATGTGACGGTTAGAAGTGCTCGCACGAACACCAATTTTCCTCGTCTAGGTGTTCGCCTCCCACTCCCGGGCAGTCTTGCATTGGGAGCTCAGCATAGCGAACTCGATGAAGACCTCCTTACTTCCGCTTTGCTTGGCACGCCTTCTGTTCAGTCGGTCCATTACTACTATCCCTTCGTTGTGGAGGGTGGGGGCCCGTTGGCGCCTGTGTGATGTGAGTTGGTTGATCGCATGGCAAATTTGGTGGCAGTTCGTCGCTTTCTTGGCAAGGGTGATGCAAACTCCCGTTCTTTGCGTTCCGACAATTATGTCCGTGTGGAACATTTCGTTCGTCGCACTGCTCCTATTCTTTTTCGGCATTTTTGGGGGGGTATGCGGCGATAATTAATGCAACGTCTTTATGTTGCTCTTCATGGTACTTTGGGTTCCTATCTCCGCGACGCTTCGCAAGACGGCAATGCTGATGTTGTGGCATGCCTTCCTGTTCCTCGGGTTTAGTTTTTTTTGGTCATATTGGTAATATAGAGGTTTGAATTACATGGCTAAATTACGAAGTAACCGGCGTTACCTCTGTTACAAGCGTTACCTCCAACGCTACATCTCCCTAACGGTTCAAGCGCCCACGCGCGCACGGACAGTAAAACGTCCGCACACTATATAACACACCAGCAGCGATTGTGTGTCCACCTTCTGCCTTTTGCGAGAGCTATCGCTCACGCAAACGGCATCGTGGCTCTTGCTAGCCACGCAAGGTGTTGATCACTTGAGTCTCCTGCACGACGCACGAAAACACACTCCTTCAGCTCAAATGGCAGACCGCCTGGTATTGTCTAATGACCTCTACCCCGTTGCGCCCAGTGACGCGCTGGAACAGCAGCCAGACTAGCTTCCATTGTTGACATAGATTGTTCAGCAATTAGCAGCCCAGGTCGAAACTCTATCCGTCGCAACCGCATCAACAAAACACACTACTTCAGCCATCCCCACAGCCGACTCCGACAACGCTGCGGATGGACGACCCGAGCTCGACGCTCTACCAGCTGAAAGTAAAAACACCCCTCTAGAGTACATCGACCCTAGAGAGTGGTCAGATTTCGCGTCCCGTACGTTCGTGGATTGCCTACCCCCATCTGGCACAACCGTCCCGTGCCTGTGGAACCCTCGACACGACGAGGCCGACGAATTTTTCGCGGACAACGCGAGAATTTCCTCCCGCGACGAGTATCGCCACCTGCTTTGCTATGGTGTATTTACGGCCGCCGTTAACGCGGCACTCGAAACTGCTATGGAAACGCTTCGCTCGGTCTCGTCTACCCCCGACGAAACAACCTACGGCTACTCCCTCGTCGACGCAGCGCTACGTACTAATCAAGCAGTGGCCTCAGCGGGGGAAGCGCGACTCACCTATATCAGACGATTCAAGGCCAAGAAGATTCTCACCGGAGAAGAACGCGTCGCGGAGCGTCTCGTCTACACACGTTGCTTCGACACAATCGCCTCCGACCGTGGGGGCAACGTCGTCGACGGAATCTTGTCAGCCCTGGGGGACAAACGACTCGAAGTCAGCATCACAACAGCTCCAAAAGCGCAAGCACCTGCCCAGTTCAAGGCCGACAAGCCTAGACCTGACAAACCGGACATGCCGAACGACAAGCCGGACAAGCCGGACAAAACCAAGGCCAAGCCTAAGGACCGCACGGGCGGCCGCCCCCTCCCCTCTACCGACAAGGCACACAAGAAGACCGAGGCCGACAAGGAGGAATGACAGGGTGACCCGCCGCGCCGATTCTTGCACACCATATTCAAGCTACATGCGTCATCGCGTGCGGCGAAACTGGCAAGCATGGAAAGATATCGGCGCGAGCGGACAAGTCTTACGGTGGATTCGGGAGGGCGTTACTATTCCCTTCCAAAACAACCGACCCCCACCCCGTTCAACCAAGGCATCTCACTCCTAGACGCTACCCCCGAGCAGCTCACCTTTGTCGAGGCCGAGCTCGCGCGCTTCGTGGAGACGGGAGCCGGGGAACGCACCACCTGCAGCAAGTACGTATCCAGACTCTTCTTAGTCGCCAAGCCCGGCAAAAATCAGTGGCGATTTTTCGTCGACCTGCGACACCTGAACAACTTCTGCGTCAGAAAGCGACTACGGATGGAGTCTTTGCTAGGCGTACGTCACATGACTCGAAAGGGCGACTACATGTTCTCGTTCGACCTCAAGGATGGGCTCTACGCGCTGGGCATCGTGCCAGAGCAGCGCGACTTCCTAACATTAAACGTTCGCGGCCAAATGTACCGACTAGCTGGCCTCCCGATGGGCTGGTCGCTCAGCCCTTACCACTTCTGCGCGTTTACGGACACATTCGTACGACACCTCCGACAACCGGACCCCGGTGGTTTTACGATACAGCAGGGGAAGCCTACACAACCCGACAGCGACAGACCGAGCAAGCGCTTCCTACGACACACGCGGTGGCGCGGAGAAAAAATCTTACCTTACGTGGACGACTTCCTCCTCTTCGCCGCCACGCGTGCGCTCGCGCTGGCGCTCCGGCAGCGCGTCGACCACCTCCTCACGAGCCTCGGCCTTCTCCGCCACCCCTCCAAGGGTTTTTGGGAGCCGACGCAATACGGCCACCACTTGGGCATCGACATCGACACAGCTACATGTTACTTCTTCGGCCCAGCGGAAAAGCTTCAGAAGCTCGCCAAACAAGCTCGACACCTACTGCAACGTGCAACAAGAAATTGCAGATGGCTACATGTCAAGGAACTACAGTCATTCGGGTCAGACGCAGTACCTTTTTCTGGCGATTCCGGCGGCAAGATTCTTCCTCCGCGAACTGCACTCCGTACTTGGCGACAAGTGGGGAGGCCGCGTCCGCCTCACCCCGCAGCTCAGTCGCGATCTACAGTGGTGGACACAAGTACCCTGCCACGCCAATGGCAAGAACATACACCGCCCGGTCGAGTCAGCGTACATACACTGCGACAGTTCGGGATATGGTTGGGGAGCAGTACTAAACGGCAGACTCGAAGCGCGCGGATTCGGGGGAATAGAGCACGAAAAACATCACATTACCTGGCAGGAACTGAAGGCCGTCCGTCTGGCCGTCCTCAGCTTCTTGCCACACTTGGCATGCCGCAACGTCCTCCTCCACGAAGACAACAAGGCGGTCTCCCACGTCATGACCGGCCTGACGTCCCGCTCCCCGGAGATGATGGACGAATTACGCCGTTTGTGGTACCTGTTGGACACCAACAACATTCACATCATGCCCTGATACATCCGTTCTATAACATATATCGAGCCTCACCGGCCCGTCACTGTCTTCCGGATTCCCTCCCGGCATGGTTGTACCTCCGCCGGGGCGTTGTGAGCGCTACCCTGACCATGTTCAACACACGACACATCATGCTAGCAGTCCAAGCGTACCCTACCCGACCAAGAAAGGTCCGCTACAAGGTGGAGGTGACAAGCTGCAACAACCCCTGGGCCGCCTCGATGCGCCCCTACATGCAACGCCTACTGGGCACTGACAGCCTTGGAGCTAAAACACTCGACTTACTGACCGCCGCTTGGGCGAAAAGCACGTCCGACATGTACTACAGCGCAATCAAACCTTACTTCCAGTTCTGCGAAGAGCAAGGCCTACCGCCGCTAGCCGCAACAGCCGCTACCATGGCCCGCTACATCGCATGGATCGGGGAACGTGGCACCATCAAGGCTACTAGTCTTTAACCTTACCTTTCAGCCGTGAACGGGTTTTTCAAAGACCACGGCGCAGAACGAGTCGCACAAGGCGATTTGGTCGCCAAGGTCCGGCGGGGTCTCGCAGCGTCCCAAGTTTCCCTCCAACCGAGCCGCACACGCCTATACCTCCCAGCCCGGATTCTTGTATCATCGCTACGCCTCGCCAAGGACCTCCGCACACAGCTGACAGATACGTGGACTCAAGCTCAAACGGACCTCATTCTGCTGCTTCAGAGCGTGTCTAGCGACGGTGCTCATGGCCGCATTTTTTTGTCGCGGTGGAGCGGGAGTTGAGTGCCGGTCTGGAGACCTGTTGTGTACTCCAACCGGAGGAATCCTCATGTACCACAGAACGAGAAAAGGTCAACGAGGTACTTACACGGAGCGAAAACTCCTATGTGAACTACCGGCCTCAGCTCACCCGGACATCGCGGAACTACTACAGTACGTCGACGCTGCCCGTTCCAGGTTATCCGCCGGGAAGATACCGGACAGACGATGGGGCATTAGTATACGCGAGCCTACGACAAACTGGACTGCGGACACCCTGACAGCTTGGCTACAACGAGTACTTCGTGCAGTCCACGAACAACCTCCGGACGGTTTCCCGTGGACTTCGCACTCCCTTCGAAAGGGTGCAGCTACTGCTGCGTACAGTATCGGTACCCCAATGCGGAAGATCAAGTTCTTCGGCGGTTGGGCGCGAGAGTCGGACGTAGTCCTCGACTACATCGACCCAACAGTGCTCCCGTGCCCGGGAGCTTGGCAACTCTTTGGGTGGATGACCCCTGGCGGGCCCCCAACTAACGGTACACGCCAGTCGGCGATAGATGGCATAAGTGAGCCCCAACACAGCTCAAATGGTCATTTTGGTAATACAGAGGTTTGAATTAAAGGGCTAAATTACGAAGTAACCGGCGTTACCTCTGTTACAAGAGTTACCTCCGACGCTACATCTCCCTAACGGTTCAAGCGCCCACGCGCGCACGGACAGTAAAATGTCCGCACACTATATAACACACCAGCAGCGATTGTGTGTCCACCTTCTGCCTTTTGCGAGAGCTATCGCTCACGCAAACCCACCCACCCGATTCCCTCTCACATTGCGTGTAGGGTGGCCCAAGGGCCACCATTTCCAAATTCTGTAAGTGATCCACATCTTTGGCTTAAGTGAACCCCAACACAGCTTAAACTCTTTTACTTGGTGGTCTCCCCTTCTTTTTCTTCGACGATTTTTTTTTGCTACCTATATAGCGATAGGTGCATCTTTGTTAATATTATTCGCCATTTGAGCTGATGGGTGAAATGTACGTGTACTATTTGATGAGCAAGCGCCCGTCGTAATTTATAGACGAGCAGCAACGCGCATAAACTGGCGTTTACCCGAGGGCACGTTTTGCCAAAGATTTCAGCTTGCTTACAATTTGGCCAAAAGACCACCACAGGCCTGGCTTGGGGGAAGATTAGCGCTAATTATGGGTTGGGTGGGTGGGTTGCGCGAGCCAGATGGGCGAGCGCAAAGCAGAGAGTGCCAGTGCTCGGGGGTTGCACCGGCTTAAAGGGGCTGCCGCTAGCTAGTGCTGCTGGGGGCAAGGCATGGGGCGTTGCGCTAGGCGTTTCCTCAGTCCTCGAGGGTCACCTCGAGGACTGGGTGAGACGCGCCGCTTTTACAGTAACGCTTTACCGTTCAGGTTTGCGTTCTGTCACATATGTAAGTAAGTTTTGCAAACCTCTAGATTTAAAACCAATCTGACTATTTACCCGAGGGCACGTTTTGCCAGTATGTAATAAACCGGAGGTTTAGCGCAGCCTAGTCTTGATGAAGCGGTTTAGCGGGGACGAGCCAGCCGAAGTACTGCCAAGCCGCTGGGGATGGGGTCATGGTAGGGTCGATGTATTTCCCTTCTGTGACAAAACTGTTCTTGGCCCAACCACCCATGTATTTGACGACGTGGAGTGGGGTCCCGATGCAACTAGCGGCGGAGGCCGCCCCTTTACGGAGGCTGTGCGATGTCCATTTAAATCCGCTCGGTGGTGTGGCGCCGACGGCGTCGCATGCGTCGCGGAGCAAGGCGGAGAGAGTCGCAGCTGCTTGCCAGTCGCTGGAGTTTTCGTAAGGTACGAAGCTCCACAGTGCGGCGGGAGGGGAGCTGTTGTAGAATTTCTTGCAGTAGGCGGTCCGCTGAGTGCAATAATATTCCAGTAGGTCGGCCAGCACCGGATTGGCAGTAGTTGGGATGGCAAGGATAGGCTTGTCGACCGCGCTGCGTCTCTGATCGCCCTTAGCTTTGCGTATGAAAAGCCAGATTTTCTGCGAAGGTCGGTCGACGACAAGGTCGCCTGATAAACACTATCGGCCCGGCAGAAGAATGCATAGGTAGTGCAAACTGCCAGCAGCGCTCGAAAACGAGCGATGAGGTGGCGGGAAGTAGGAGTCCACTGGAGGTGCGTACTGAGCGTAGCGGCCGCGGTGAGTAGCGAGAGGGCGAGCGGAGCTGGTAACGGTAGGCGCGAGTCCGCCGCCTGTAGTCGTTGCTCTTGCATCTCGAGTCCGCGACGCGCGTCGGCCAAGAGTTCGCCGACGGCGATAGGCTGCTGTTGGTGGTCGCGGAAAAACTTGTTGATCGCCGAGTAGTACTGCTGTAGCGATGCGGCAGCGACAGTACCTTGCAATCCCAACCAGGCCGTGTAGCGAACGACCGATTGAGTAGTAGCCTGTAGCGGGTGAATATTTTCCTCGTGGCAGAACGCGGCAAATTGACGCAAGCCGCTGTCGTAGTTGGCGTACGTGGTCGGGGCTAGGGAGCTGCTTAACAGGTGTAGAGCGGTGGTACCGATGAGGTCGGTGCCCAACAGGTTTCGCAGTCCGGTAGTCATGCTAGCAGTCCACGGTGCGTGTGCGTCGGGTGTCCGTAAGGTGTAGCGGGCAGGCCTTGTGGGCTTGTTCGCTTGCGTAACCATTGCGCGTAGGTCTGTGAGGCTGGCGTTTGCAGTCCGTAGCGTGCGGCCTATTGCGCCCCTGCGGGTGTGGAGCCAGGCCGGCGTGGCAGTCGAAAAGCCACGACGCTCCATCCTGGTCGTCCGACCCCCTCGCGTGAGCCTAGCCGACCGGGAAAGAACATGTCTCGCGACGGGGGGTAGTGAATAGTCTCGACGGCTGAGCTGTGGAGGTCTTGAAACCACGGTGCGTGAGGCCAGTACGGGGCGATGACGGTAGCCGCTGCTCCTGATTGGCGTAGTTTTGCACAGAGCTCGGGAAGGGCTGACCACGGGGGGTTGCAGTAGTTTATCTCTCGTTGCCAAGCGGTGTCCGGGAGGTGTAGACAGTCGACGTCCTCGCATTTGGGGTCGCGCCATCGGGCGTTGAAACGTGGGAGTTGAGCGTTTTCCATTGACGCGAAGCGGTCGATGGAGTGTGGTCCCCACGTTGACTGAAGGTAGTCGAATATTCGAGGGTTGAGCTGCCAGTCGTCGCGGTCGAGCTCCCGGCTTAAGCTGTCGGCCCAGATGTTCGCCCCTGATCGGATGTAGCGGGTCCGGATGCGGATGTCGTTGACGTCGAGTAAGTGCCAGAGCCTGCGCAATTCGGTCATCATGACCGGTGAGCGCGTAGTCAACCTGGAGAGCGTAGCCACGACGGATGTGTTGTCCTCGTGTAGTAGGACGTGTCGGCCTCGGAGCTGTGGCAAAAAGGACTCGATCGCGAGACGAACGGCGCGGAGTTCCTTCCAGGTGATGTGTTGCTCGCGGTCGTCGTCGTACCAAAACCCGCGGGCTTGGTAGGCAGGGTTGTCGTTCAGGACGGCGCCCCACCCGTAACCACTTGAGTCGGCGTGTAGGTACGCGGTCTCGATCGGTTTGTAGATGGAGCGGCCGTTGTGTTGGTTGGGCACAGTGCGCCACCACTCGAGGTCGTGGCGTAATTGATGTGTCATCCATACACGTCCGCCCCATTCAGTTCGCGTAGCCAGCACGCAGTGTAGTTCGCGCAGAAAGAAGCGGGCTGGTGCGATGGCGAGGTAGAGGAACTGTGCCTTGCCAGCAAACGCTGCGAGTTGTCTGGCGGGTAGCCACCGAGCGGAAGTAGCTGCGCGGCCGAGTAACGCTGAAGCTTGTTTCGCGAGGGCTTGTAGCTTGTCGATCGGGGCTCGGAATTCGCCTTTGAGGAGGTCGACTGTCATGCCGAGGTGGGTGCCCACTTGGGTGGGCTGCCACAAGCCTTTGTCGGGATTGCGCTGGAGGCCTAGCCGGTTGAGGAGGGTCTCGATGCGGTCGCGTAGCAGTAGAGCTGCGTCGTACGAACTGGCCATGAACCTGAAGTCGTCCATGTAAGGTAGCATTCGTACTCCGCGCCATCGGACGTTGCGGAGGAAACGTCGTGACGGTTTGTGTGGCGTCTCGGCGCCGGCGGTCATCGGGGTAGGCGCCCGACGCAAGTAGTTTGTGAACACCTGGGTTAGCTTGCAAAAATAGTAAGCCGACCCCGACCAGCCCATTGGTAGGCATGCGAGGCGCCACAGGTCGCCGCGGTAGTTGACCGTGAAAAAGTCGCGGTCCTCTTCCCGAATGCCGAGCGTGTAGTAGCCGTCCGCCAGGTCGAGGGAGACGAAGTAGTCGCCTGGGCGGGACAAGTGGCGTAAGTGCTTGAGGGTCTCGCACGACATCTTGAACTCCGCGCAATAGCTGTTGAGTTCGCGGAGGTCGATGATAAGCCGCCACTTGTTTATACCGGGTTTCGGGACGAGGAACATTCGGGAGACGTAGCGAGGGTTGGAGGCGCGCTCCCAGGCTCCGCAGGCCTCGAAGCGTGGAAGCTCCGTAGCTAGGAAGTCGAGTTGAGGTTGAGTGGCGTCCTTCATGGAGACACCGTGGTTGAAAGGTCGGGGACGTGGGCCGTTTTTGAACTTGACCCGCACGCCATGGCGGATCCAGTTCACGACTTGACCGCTCGCGCCGATATGCTCCCAGTCCCGCCATCTTAGCCGCACGCGGTGACGCATGTAGTTGGAGGACGGGGAGCAGGAATCGGAGCGGGGGGTCACACCATCATTTTTTGGTGGTCTTCGCTCCGTCGATGGGTTTAGTCCCGGACGCTGCAGCTGTTGCTGCTGCTGCTGCGGCCTTGCGCTTGTCGGCGGCTGCCTTCTTGGCCTTGGCGTCTTGTCCGGGCGGCTTGTCCGGCGTGACTCGAGCGAACGCTGCTCCAGCGGCTGCTTTGTTGGCGGCATGTAGGCTGACTTCGAGGGTCCGATCGACGAACGCTTGGCGTAGCTCGTCCAGTGCGCTCGAGACCGCGGTAGGGCGTGGGCGGCAGAAACGCTCGTGGGCAAGTTCTGCGAACACTCGGTCCGAATCCGAGCTCGTTTGTCCGCCCTTGGTGAGGCGGAGGAAGCCCAGTCGAGTACGGGCGGCCTCCTCCGTCGCTGTGTGGGTGCGATGACCCGCTTGGATGAGGGCAACGGCCGCCGCCTGCTCCGCTGGTAGAGGAGGTCCGGTTGACAGCGTGTCCAAAGCCTCGCTGATTGCCGCGTTGGCGCAGCTGTCGAAGAAGGCACAACACCCGAGGTGGAGGTACTCGTCGTACCCCGCTTGAGATTTCCGGTCGTTGAGGAAGCGGGCCGTGTCGTCCGTTAGCGTCCACAGACGAGGTTCGTCGATGTCGCGAGGGGGTCGCTCCAAACCGGCCGGAATGATTTTACCGTAGGAGGCAAAATCGACGAATTCGGGCTCGTGGAGCTCGGGGTCGTCGTTCAGCAGGTCGA